>OX442437.1:4416748-4546608 GCA_949361645.1 Spongilla lacustris | reverse complement strand
GATAAGTCTTAGACCTGCATCTGAAAGTTACAACTGAGTAAAATTATCAAAACCTCTTAATTAGCTTTCTAACAAAACACTGGATGAGCAAGACAATGTTATAATTTTTAAATAAAACAATTAAGGTATAGAAACCCATGAAGAATATGCTGCCAAGCTACATTCCAAAAAACACTACAAAAGAAGTTAATAAGTGTTGCGCAGAGGGCAAATCTGAGTTGTCTGTAGACTTTTCAGACCTAACTGATGACCAGATGATGGATAGTACTTCTGAAAATGGACTGTACTCAGTGTGAACACTTGTGGTTTGGTAGCCAGCAGGACAAAGGTCATGTTATCAATGTAAAATACTTCAGAAAGTCAACAATATCTAAAGTTACAGTTACCTATAAGAAATACGAAGAAACGGAGGAATAAGGAGAAGACGTTAAAATGATATTGATTGAAGTAGTACACTATATTACTGGTGATCTACAGATCAACGAACCTACTATATTTTAGTAATTAGAAATGTGTACTCAATATTATAGTAATGTTTGGCTTAATAACTATTTGTTTTACAACAACTGTAGCAAAAAAAGTCAAACCGTCACAATTTTTTCTTCCCTCTCGCATCACATCGCGTACATGCCAAAATGTGTGTTTGAAATGCCGCAACTTCTGAAATACTGCACCTATAAATACAAATTAGGTATCTTTTTAATGCTCATATTTTCCTCTTTCATTTGATATTAAAATCGCCGCATTTGATGCAATTTGAAAAAATTGTTCAAGTACCTACCTATATGAGAGTTACTGACGTAACTCTCGACAGTGCCGTCGAGAGGGGGGGGGGGGGGGGGGGGGGGGGGGGGGGGGGTAAGGGGGTACACTACCCCGGGCCCCGCGGCACAAAGGGGGCCCCGCGATCCCTAAGAATAATTTTTTTTTTTCAATTGTGTGCGACGACCCTTTTGTCTTCAATCGAGCACTGAATTTTTCACTCACTGCCACTGTTAGTCTGTACTGACTTTTTTTTTTTGCACGCAAGCAACCCCCCCCCCCCCCCCCCCCCCGCTCGTTGAACCGGCCGAAAATGGACAGCACCCCCCCCCCCGCTCGTTAAATCGGCCGAAAGCGGACAGCACCCCCCCCCCCCCCCCCCTCCCGCTCGTTAAATCGGCCGAAAGCGGACAGCACCCCCCCCCCCCCCCTCCCCCCCCCCCCGCTCGTTAAATCGGCCGAAAGCGGTACAGGGTCAGGGGGCCCCCGTGAGCGTCCTTCCCCGGGCCCCCACCTGGCTCTCAACGGGCCTGACTCTCGATAATAACGCCCCAAATCAATGACAGCTATGATAATCATCATTAGAAAGCAACATGTTACACAGACAAAACAAAACATCAGTAAATGTCAAGTCCACAAGTAGAGCTTGCTGCTGAGGATAACAGAGAAAGGCTCCCTGAAGAACCATGCAAGAGCTGAACTGCATGTGTGTGAGACAGAGCACATGGGTGAATGCACATACATGTATATACCAATATCACACCTCTTCACTAAGTAAATGCACATACTCACCTCTTCACTAAGTACACATACAACACCTCTTCATTAAGTACACACACCTCTTCACCAGGTACACATACTCACCTCTTCACTAAGTACACATACAACACCTCTTCACTAAGTACACACCCTTTCACTAAATACACACCCCTTCACTAAGTACACACCTCTACACTAAGTACACACACCTCTTCACCAGGTACACATACTCACCTCTTCCCTAAGTACACATAATACCTCTTCACCAAGAACACGCACATGCATCTCTTCACTAAGTACACATACACACACATCTTGGTGATTTTATGCTGTGCATGACGCAACCTGGTAGGCTATCAAGGGACATAGCCACAGTCTTAAAGTGGGAGGGGCCAAGCCCATACCTTGTGCTCACATATGTCAAGTGGGTCATGTGTGATGTTTCTGTTATGCAGGTGTACAGTGGTATCTTGGTGTTTTGTGCTGTCACCTGGTAGGCTATCAAGGGACGTAGCCACAGTCCTAAAGTGGGAGGGGCCAAGCCCATACCTTGTGCTCACATATGTCAAGTGGGTCATGTGTGATGTTTCTTTCATGCAGGTGTACTGGTATCTTGGTGTTTTTGTGCTGTGCATGAAGCACCTTGGTAGGCTATCAAGGGACGTAGCCACGGTCTTAAAGTGGGAGGGGCCAAGCCCATACCCTTGTGCTCACATATGTCAAGTGGGCCATGTGTGATGTTTCTGTCATGCAGGTGTACTGGTATCTTGGTGTTTTTGTGCTGTCACCCTGGTAGGCTATCAAGGGATGTAGCCACGGTCCTAAAGTGGGAGGGGCCAAGCCCATACCTTGTGCTCACATATGTCAAGTGGGCCATGTGTGATGTTTCTTTCATGCAGGTGTACTGGTAACTTGGTGTTTTTGTGCTGTGCATGAAGTACCCTGGTAGGCTATCAAGGGACATATCTAAAGTGGGAGGGGCCAAGCTCATACCTTGTGCTCACATATGTATATCTAAAGTGGGAGGGGCCAAGCTCATACCTTGTGCTCACATATGTCAAGTGGGTCATGTGTGATGTTTCTGTTATGCAGGTGTACTCGTATCTTGGTGTTTTGTGCTGTCACCCTGGTAGGCTATCAAGGGACGTAGCCACAGTCCTAAAGTGGGAGGGGCCAAGCCCATACCTTGTGCTCACATATGTCAAGTGGGTCATGTGTGATGTTTCTGTCATGCAGGTGTACTGGTATCTTGGTGTTTTTGTGCTGTGCATGAAGCACCCTGTGATGGAATAGTAGGTCATCAAAGGACTTAGCCATGGTCTTAACGTGGGAAGGGCCAAGGACATACCTCGTGCTAAGATATGCCAGCACAAAACACCGTACCGTGTGATGGAGTAGTATTGTAGGCCATCACAGTTATAGCTATCAGCATGTGCATGTACATGTGTACACTTACGTCCTCACTTGGTCCAGCGTTCAGGAACCGCCCATGTTGTGTATGTATCCATTAGGGCGCGCATACAACGGCCGCCGCTTGTGGAATATTAATTATTTCATTTAGGAATGTGCGGCTGAGGAATGTGCGGCTAACTTCAACGGGGTTGGATTGGAGCAGTTGCGGGAGATATTTACAAGTGTTTCGCTGGACAAATTCCCAAGAGTGTCGCAGCTGATGCAAAATGTGGAGTTTACCAATAATAGCAAAATGGCTGAATGAACGCCCTGCTACCCCAAAATAATCGTTCAGTAAATTTGCACTTGACTTGTGGCCAGTTGTGGGGAAGTCGACGGATAGCATGAAACTGCATTTGAAAAGGCGGCAAGGTCAATTAACGTTTTACTTATACCATAGATAGTATAAAAAGCGCATGCATGCTTGGGACCAGCATGGATTAACACATAGTAGCATATATCTCCCTATGTGGTACCAAAACCTTATACTACCATCCATGGAACCCGTCCTACTATGTGAGCCTGGTGGTGTGCTGGATGGTCCCAGTGCCTTTGGATGGTGAGTAGGGTGTGGTCTAGCTACTATTAGGTAGCACTTGTTCATAGAGTTCACTGTACGTGTGCATGTGTTATGGAGTGGGGTGTGAGGCTCAGGATTGTGAGTACATGGACAAGATGCTGATGGCTTAACTGGGACCAGCAAGCGTGCACTCAGCAAAGATTATAATAAATATATGGAATGTAGAGTATATGAATAATTGTGCATCATACAATTTATACTCCATGCACATTCCTCGCTTCCATCTAGGTCCATCAAGCTGGTTTCTGAATTGCTTCACCACATTTTGTGAAGGTGCCTGGTATTGGCAACAGCATAGCCTCTGTTAGGGATGGTCATGGTGCTTCTTGGGAGTACTACATGTACCTTATCCCTTTGTTCCCTGGGCCTCAGATTGAGATATAATCATATCACCAAGAGGTTGAGGAACTGGCTCTGGTCTGTCTTCAGCAACATGTTCCATGCATCGTGATGGTGATAGTGGGCAGTTCATATCCTTCTCCATAATCAACCTCTCATCCACTGGCCTGATTTGATCCACTTGTCGTTTCTGCACATCAAGATTTGTTCAAATCTTGACTGAAACAAGCACCTAAGAGTGCCTCAAAAAGATGAGAAATCCATTCAACACAGACTTGCCGGTTTTATACTGAGCCTGTTACAGGAATTCTAGGCATTTGACAACAGAGGCAGCTCCAGCGTAACTCATGGTGGGAAGAAAGCTATGCTGTCATCTGATCTAATTGTAACCATCTTTGTGTGGCATCATTTCAAAGGCCACGAGTTACTACAGGTGATGGCAAGGGCTGGCTTTGCTTTAGGGAGGGAGGAAATATGTGAGTTCATGACTACTGGACTGGACACACATGATGGCAGCCTGCTACAATCACACAGAAGATAATCCTGACAGGTTGACTTGGAAAATGGCTCGGCAAGGCCATTTGTGGCTGGGTGGTATACATATATGTTTAATTTTGTTGGAGCTTGTAAACCTCTGAAACATCTTAGGCACAAACTGTGGACCATTGACCATTATAATTCATTGTGGTGTATACGATGTATTTCCTCACAATCCTGACTGATCCTAAGTGAGAAGGGTCTATTTCACACTGATCTTGACAATCAACCATTAGCAGCACTCTTTATTGTTACAGCAACTGCTGCTTCTCGCCACTACAGAGTCAGGCACTCTACCTGCCGGCCTACATCTACACCATCAAGAATCGGAACACTTGCCCTTTCCAGATTACCTAGCCAACAACAGGACCAAATACCGAAGAACAGTGAGGATGTAATGGAGGACGCAATAACATGGTACAGGAATTACAACTGCTACCCGTGACAGTACTCTCTCTCAAGAACACTGAAGGATCCCGAGCTCTCCAAAGTGATGAATTGCCCAGTCTGAATGGCCCACACCTAGCAAAATGTGTACCCAGTTCATTGATGGTCACCTCTGTTGTTCAGCTCATCATCACTGATACTTCTATGTCCACTTGTTGAAAGCATCTATCATGACAAGGAACATTTTCTCCTCAAGCAGCCAAGCAAGATCCGTATAGTGTATCCATTGCCAGTGGCCCTCAAGGATGCACAGCTCAAAGCGTTGAGCATAATTTGATTCACATTGCTGCAGCTGCCTCTGGATGCTGTTTTGGCTTGGATGTGGTTGCCACAGGATGTACTATCAAATTCCTCATCTTTAGGTGAGAAAGGACGTATATAGTGCATGAACTAGAGCCAGTTCTTGGTGATATGATTTATACCTCTGACCGAGGCCCAGGGAACAAAGGGATAAGGTACATGTACATGTAGTGCTCCCAAGAAGCACCATGACCATCCCTAACAGAGGAAAGCCACTACTACTACATGCAGGAGGCTATGCAGTTGCCAATACCTGGCACCTTCACAAAATGTGGTGAAGCAATTCTGAAGCCAGCTTGATGGACCTAGATGGAAGCGAGGAATGTGCATGGAGTATAAATTGTATGATGCACAATTATTCATATACTTTACATTCCATATATTTGTTATAATCTTTGCTGAGTGCACGCTTGCTGGTCCCAGTTAAGTCATCAGCATCTTTTTCATGTACTTTACAATCCTGAGCCTCACAACACGCTCCACAATACATGTGTGAACTCTATGAACGTGTGCTATGACTATAATACAACTGCATGGAACTTGATTAAATAGTAAGCAGACCACACCCTCCTCACCATCCAAAAGCACTGGGACCATTCAGCACACCACCAGGCTTATACATGTATAGTTGGTAGCAGGCTGCCATCATGTGTGTCCAGTCCAGTAGTCATGAACCATCACTTTTCCTCCCTCTCTGAAGCAAAGCTTTGCTCAATGGCTGCAGCCCTTGCCATCACCTATCAACTCGTGGCATTTGAAATAGTGCAGACGACAGCATAGCTTTCTTCCCACCATCAGAGCTGCCTCTGTTGTTGAATGACTAGAATTTCTATAACTCGATAGAAAACTGGCAAGTCTGTGTTGAAGGGATCTCTCATCCTTTCAGGTGCTTGTTTCAAGATTTGAACAAACCTTGGTGTGCATGCAGAAACGACAATTCAAGCGGATCAAATCAGGCCACTGAATGAGAGGTTGATTATGGAGAAGGACATGAACTGCCCACTATCACCATCAAGATGCATGGAACCTGTTACCGGCTGAACACAGAATCATAATCATATTTATACTTTGCCCTCCGGAAGACCGGAACCCCCTCGATCCTCTCGATCTCCAATCCGTACCCACGTGTTTCGCGTCCATGCAGGCGGTTATCGCCGCACCATTCATACACAGTTGAATGTTTCCGGGGCCCGTTGAATGTGTAACACTAACATTACGCCATTACTAACATAAATCCATTATTTCGTAAATGTACTAGTAGTTACGAAATCCATTTCGGTTTATATTGTACTATTCCGGACTCTACATTTATATGTAATAAAATGTACAAGTATTTTATCTCGAGGTAATTCCACTGAATGACGCAATGAGCTGTAAGCCACCAGAAGTTGTATATAAAAGGTTGGGATCTTCTACCAGATAACAGAAAAAGGTGAAGAAAAAAGAAAAAAAGCAGCACAAAACTGACAGGTGAGTTGTGGGCCTTGCTTGTGGCATTTGTGGGGCAGCATATTAGAATTCCCTTCGATTATTTTGATATACCGCGCTTCAGTAAGTGCATGCATGCGTGCATTTTTAATACTGCACGGACGCCTGGCATTGCATGTCAATATTCACTCACCGTCACAACATATATACATGTATAACCTTCAATTTAGGGCACATTATAGCAGCACTTGCGCAATGTGGAAGGCATGCACATTTGATGTGGAAGGTACATTTATGTGACAAGCGCGGGATGCGCGTACGAACAACATGTTTACATTTAGGAAAACTGCAGCTGTCGCTACGTTTTTACACACAACGTATAACGTATATCGTTTTTATCGACGTCAATATCGCGATAGTATTTGACATGGCTGCAATACAAAGCTCCCATTCGACCCGAATTTCATCTCCGATATGGATAGCGATAATCCAGGGAATAATAAAATTGCATCATGCTACGAAAGATTGAAGTTGATTAGCAACTCGGTGAGTTACATATTCCAGGCGAATTTTTTTGCAACCACGCCCACTCAGCAGTATAGTGTAACAGAAATACAACGGCTCAATCGGCAAGAATGTCTGCAATCGCCAAGGATGGCGCCGAGCGCATACACTAATAGGGTGTATCCAGAAGCCGCCGAAGAGTGCATTAACACACTAAATGATCCGCTGAGTATGTTGTGAATACCGATAAGCGCTCTGGCATTTGCCAGCAATGCAGCTTTAATATACTGTGGGTACAATCTGCTGATGGAAGATCTGCAAACTTCTGAAACTGTATCCATGCCAAGGATAAATTTAAATTGTAAAAGTGCATGTAATCAGCACCTGTATGGCTTCAAGTGGTTGACGAAGGTAGTAACTAAAATGCGCTTTTCAGCTGGAGGACGAAAAAATGTCTCGTGTTTTAAACTAGCGCATCTTCGACATCCTGTTTAGCATTTCAGGAAAGAGCTGGTATACTCCAGGCAACAGGATTTTAAAGAACGGCACGCATGCAGCTGCGTTCATGATTACGAAGATGTGCTCGTTTAAACACGAGACATTTTTTTTCGGTGGGGGCAGAGTGGACTTTACGGTAATTTTATATAGTGATGTTAATAATAGAAGCGAATTAAATTAAATTACCGCCCTAATGCGTACGTATATGCCTGCGAAGGGAAATTATGAGCGTTCTCACTATTTGATTATTTTAATTATATTCATTCTTGGGTCGGAGGGGGGTGCCTTAGCCCCCTGAGCCCCCCCCCCCCTCCTAAATACGCCACTGATGTGTGATATGATACATCATTTGTACACATGAACAGCGGCGGATCCAGGATTTCTGGAAGGGGGGGTCTAATAACTATATTCACAAGCGGGGGGGTGGGTACTGGAGGGGGCGTGCCCCCTCCCGTAACAGCTAGAGGGTCTGGGGGGAGCGCTGTAAGCTCCCCCAGTGGGGCCTGGGGCGAAGCCCCAGCCGCTTTTTCACTTTTGCGTTCATTTAGCATGAAAATAAGCATACTTTGATAGTGTGTTCATTATTTATAGCTAATATTCGAGTCGATTAATATAGCCTGCGTGAGTCAACGTGGATAAGGATAACGAATAGAAAACGCTACGCAAAGCCATTGTGACCGTATTCTGGTCTAAACGACACACACGTTTTACCTTTTAAAAATAGTATTAAATACCTACTTGATTTAGCTCTACCTGTTTCCTGATGTAAACTATCTTGTTTTGCAATTGATCGCTTACTTCTTGCTCGCACAATATTCCATCGCGCAGCAGTAATACTAATAAAACACTGCACGCTTGGAGGGCCTTGGCTTTAGACCCCCCCCCCCCCACACACACACACTCACACACACTTTGGGTCGAATGCTAACTCGCTAATCAGTTCACTCGCGTTCACTAAACGCTTCGTTTTTCAACTCGTCAATCATGTAATTATAAGTTAATTTATTCATAACTGGTCGGGCCGAGGGGGGGGGGGGGGGGGGGGGGGGGGGGGGGGGTCTTTAGACCCCTTAGACCCCCCCTGGATCCGCCACTGATGAAGGAATTTTCAGCAGAGCTATCCCACGCACATGTCCGTGCATTCGGATCGCTTTCAGGCGAACTGACGAATCGAACGACCACTTACCCCCCAACCCTTTCCACGAAGGCTGCCTACGCTTATTCGTGAGATTTGCTGATAGGTAATTGTCGCGATCGATGTCAAGTGTGTGTGCACAACGTCACTGATGCAACTTACGTTAAGCGTACAGCGCATGTACAGACGCCTTTTTGAATGGCACGTCTTCTTTTGTACGTACTTCTTCGCGTATAGCACTTACACTGAGCACCTGCCTGCAAACGTCGATAGTTTTGAAGATGTTTCGCAACTTATAAAAACTGGATCGCAAAATGCGACGCGATACCGCTTAAATTATTTCCTGCCGATATGTGTTTGATGGCTAGATTGAGGAACGGGAAAATGTAGTATGGACAAGGAAACCGCAACGGATGTGGGCATTACAATGCACGAAGCCATGCAAGTTGATGAGCAATATGTGTGTGAGGAGGAAGGAACAGGAGAAGCGGTGATGGTGGCAGCAGAGGAGGAAATGGAGATGGATGAAGCTGCAAAGGGGGAAGCCAGCCATTTGATGCCTCCTTTTAGAACAACAACTGCATGGTGTCACAAAGGATATGAGCAGCTTTGAGTCTGTAGACTTCTTCATAGAACTGTTTCCTAAAGAGCTACATGTACTTGCCTACATTGTAAGGGAGACAAACATATATGGAAACCTATTGTAGAAGAGGATATAAAAAAGTTCCTGGCCCTCGTGATATCCATGGGTTTAGTGAACACGCCAAACATGCAACAATACTGGAGCACCACATAGCCGTATACCTCCACCAACTTTTCATCAATAATGAGCCGTGACAAGTTTCTGTTATTGCTGAAATTCTTGCATTTAGCTGACAATACAAAGATGGCAGTGAAGAAGGGTGAGCATGCAAGGGTATGATCCACTATACAAACTGAGGCATCTTTTGTCCACACTGGTCCAGTGCTACAAGCAAAGCTATACCATTAAGGAGGTCAGTGTGGATGAAAGCACCATCTCTTACAAAGGTCGCTTGTCATCCTTCCAGTACATGCCTATAAAGCTCCACAAGTGGGGCATGAAGGTGTACTGGCTGAGCTGGCAAAGAGGAGAAGTGACCAGCTAATCATTATGCAGAAGGATCTAGCTGGGTCTATTTTTTGACAATTTTTACACTTGTCCTCAGTGTGCAAAATTTTGCTTATGCAAGGATTTGGAAGCTGTGAAACTGTCTGCCTTGATAGGAAGGATATTCATAACTCTTTTAAGCGTAAAGCAGTCCAGGTTGGGCAGGTGGTTTACTACAGGGACGCAGATGGATCCCTTCTTGGCCTGAAATGGAAAGACAAAAGAATTGTATCACTCCTTCCAACAATTCACGATGAGAGCATGATCACAAAAACAAGGCTGTGAATAAAGGGTGCACCTCAGGGTAAGCAGGTAATCCAAAGCCACAAGGTATTGACGAATACAACAAATACACGGGTGTTGTAGACAAGGCAGGGCAACTGGTGCAATATTACGGTTACAACAACTTCTCAAACAAATGGTGGAAAAGAGTGATTTTTCACTTGCTCAATGTAACATTATAGTGAACGAATATATTCTACATTACGCTGCAGCCACTGGGAAATGTTTATCCCACCTCAACTTCAGGATCGCTGTAGCAAAAGGTCTGCTTGCTCAAACTGATGCCGAAATACCAACTACTTCAGTCAAATTATTCAGTAGACACTCCTGCAAGGCTGCTGGGTCACAACCACTTTGCTGAGCCCAGAGGTGGCAGGCATGACTGCACAGTGTGTAGCAACAGAAAGGTTGGCAAGTGTGTCACCACCTGATACAGACGCTGCATGTGCAAAGCACCACTTTGTATACATTCCTGTTTCAAAACATATCACACTGTTATGAATTAAGTAATAACTCTTGATGTACATGTAGTTAATTTGTTTGACATCTGCTTACTATTCCACACCTTATCGTAAATTTATCTCCTTTGATTTGGTTGCTAAGGGGGAACACACCACACCAAATACTTGCATGGTGCAAGGGGAAACTTGATGATGCAAGGGGGTACATGGTTGTGACGCAAGGGGGTACATGGTTGTGATGCAAGAGGGGAACATGGTTGTGACGCAAGGGGAGAGCATGGTTGTGATGCAAGGGGGGAACACGGTTGTGGCACAAGGGGGGAACATGGTTGTGATGCAAGGGGGAATATAGTTGTGGCACAAGGGGGAACATGGTTGTGCTGCAAGGGGGAACATGGTTGTGGCACAAGAGGGGGGGGGGGGGAACTTGGTTGTGATGCAAGGGGGTACGTAACATACACTAAACATGCGAAGCATGCAGGGGTGGACGGAAGAATTCAGAGAGGGGGGTGTCCAATATGAATATTTATGAAGGGGCAGGGCGGGTGGGGGGCTCTTAAAAATGTATTTGGAGGCCTGGAGCTCCGCCCCAGAAAAACAAGGAGTTTTTGTATCAAAAAGTGACACACCAATGGCAAATTACTTAACGGTATATGTGTACAGTACCGTCCCCATACCGGGGTCTGGGCTGGAGTTTTTCAATTTCATACAGGATATTAGCGATCTCGAAATCGTTTATAAACAGGCCCGCTGGGGGGTGGGTGGGGGGGGGGGGGGGGGTGGGGTGGGGGGGGGGGGGGGTTCAAGGGCAGATGCTGCACTGTAATATATTAAAACAATGTATTTAGCGAATTATGTGGCTAACTATATGTATAGGAACCAACTTATTATTACCTATATGCATGTATAATATGAGTACTGAAATCAAGTGCGCCCTCCAAGTTCCCAACTAGTGTGTGTAACCGATTTTCAGGTTTGGCAGGTTAATCGATTATTCATGATTACCTATTCGGTTAACTATACATTTAGTAGAACAGCAGGTTACCAATTTCAGAATTTCCTTTAGTCAAAATAACTGAAGTTCTGTTTTTCTTAGTCGCGATTAGTCGATATTCGTTTCCTTCATATGCAGAAATCGGTAGAAAATCGATTACCCCTTTTTATATGCTCTTCGCTTTTCCCGCCTGTATGTACAAAAGCTTAGTATTATTTAAAATATATATTTAGTCTGGGGACCCGGCTGTAGGTACTTGCCACCCGCGGTGCACGCGCAGTGGGCACGGCAATTAAAATATGTTCGCACTCTCTGCAGTACATGTATGTACATGTGCGTTAATCAAATGCGTTATGTACTCTTTGCAAACAGGTGACAGGTATCCAAATACTTAGGTACACGGCTCTTTTCCAGGCATTACATTCTGAACGTCTTGATTGGTGGCTTTGTCATATGCGTAGAGCGGTGTTCCACCATGTGAGGTTTCAAGCTGGTTCTGCTCAGTATGCTTATCGAGGGTCATGCTGTTCGAAGAATGGATTGTAACTGTCATTGGCGGCGAATTGGAATTATACGTGTTTCAGTCTGAAAGGAAAAATTAATTTCTTTCGAACGCAAGCTACAGGATGGTCATACTAATACTATTATATTAGAAAACTAGTCATTTTCGTTTTTGTCTCAGTAAGCTAAACATCTTAAGAACGAGATTTTCGGTGAAAAAAAAAATCCTTGAAATACTTATAAATCCTATCCGCCGCCATTGAATCATTCCCACCAGTTAGTGTGGCGTAACATTGGTTTGCATCTCATTCCTGGTCCCTGTGGATACTACTTTATAGGCCGTTGTATTAATTATTTAAACTAAAAGCTGGGCATAACTATACAGTTTATACGTGTGTAAACTAAACTGTGATTTATCGTGCCAATATAATTAATTTTTTTTTTTGGAAAAAACTGGAAAAACCTAGGTAATCGATAGCGCCAAAATGGATTTAATGTCTCTAATAACCGATTTTCAAGTTACTATAAACCTGAAAAATCGATTGGACTTTATTTAATAGTCGAAATAATCGATTTTGATATATGGTATCTATTTAAAAAACTGCCCTGATACATGCCTATAGCTAATTCTATAGGCATGAATTGGATTACGTGTAACGCGGTAATAGTATTAACAATGGGCTTAGTCGCTACTGTCCACACAAACTCTTTCGCAAAATGTTACGTCATTGTAAATATCGAGAGTTACGGCTTTGTGCCGTATCATCATGAAGTCATTAAAAAAACGCGATCCGCGCGTACAGAGAAACGGATAGCGTAGCTCTTTATTATAATCGAACCAGAAAAGAAATACGGTCATTTTCATGCTTTGTGCCAGACCGTTTACTTTAAGAGAACAAAAAGCTCGTACTGTTCTCGTACCCAGACCGTTTTTCCCCTTCCATAGTCGTCTTTATGGGTGAGTATAACAACGGTTTTAACGAGCGCCAATTAAACCAACAGCCGTAGAATTTCCTGAAAAATCATCTTCAGGTATCAGATATATAAGTAAAGCATGTAACCAATATACTTATTCGTTACGTAATATGGAGAGTTAGCTACATGTATTAAAAGCGTTCCCATGGCAATGTTTCACGTATAATTATAATTTGTGATCGTACATTTTGGTTTATGTTCTAATTGCAAGCCACGTCCATCAGCTACGTGTAACTTTTTTCACCTATATATGCCTTAATTGATTAAAGAGGTGAGCTAAACGTCGACAGGAATGTCAAATGTGATACTCCTTCTGAGTTTGGTACAATCAGTATCTCTGGTACAATGCGAATCCGGGCGCCTGCTTGTGACGCTAGCATGCAAATGTTGAATCTGTAACGAGCTGCATGCGCTTGCGCAGAAAGACCTTCAGTGTCGTGTGACATTTAATATATAAAGTACCTATTTTTGTATTAAGTTCAGTTGTAACGCATGATTGCAAGTGCTATTAACTGCTGTCACTATATCGTACCTGTTGGTCACTTACACTGGCGTAGTCGGCATCATGTCCGGGAAGCCACTACTCCTTCCCGAATTGTTTGCCGGTGAGTCTCAAAACTGGACAGAATGGCTGGAGCATTTCGAGAGTGTGGCAGCTGTAAACAAGTGGGAGAGCGACGCCGAGAAGCTGAAGTGGCTCAGAGTCCGGCTCACCGCCAAGGCGCAGACGGCAGTCCGCAAACTGCCGGGAAGTGTGCGGGATAACTATGGTGAGTGTATCAAAGCTTTAAAACAGCGTTTTGAACCCGACAGCAAAAAAGAGTTGTACGTCGCTGAACTCCACACCCGAGCGAGACATAAAGGCGAAGATTGGGCCTCCTACGGGGACACCCTAAGGACGCTGGCGGACAAAGCTTACGGAGACCTGGAAGAAAAAGCGCGAGAACGACTGGCACTAACCCAATATCTTTCTCACATAGATAATCCGCAGGTTGCATGCTTTCGGAGTAAGACAGAAACGTCCGGAAACGGTGCAAGCTGCAGTGGTTGCTACTATTGAATTAGAGTCCTACCTCGGGAGTATCAGCACTGCCAGTCAGCCTACACGAAGAGACCCTATGCCTGCCGTCTCTGTGGTTTCATCAGTTGCGGAAAATGAACCGGTGTCAGCAGCTCTCAAACAGTTGAATGAGAGGCTAGAAAGGCTCGAAGTGCAAATGGTAAGCGCTCACTCTGACTCGCGCACACATAAGCCACAGGCTGACGAAGTTCATGGACGGAAGGCACTTACCTGTTGGAACTGCGGGAAGAGAGGGCATATAGCTAGGAGATGTTGGAGTCGTCAGAATCCCAATGAAAAGCATCAGGGAAACTTCAACCCCTCGTCGGCGCGGGCCAGCCGTGCGAGGGAGGACATATGACTCAGGCGGCCCAGACCCAGAAACATATAAGTGTGTTAACTGTGCCTACTCTATCCTTCTCTAGCGGTGCCAGCTATCGCGTGCACGGATTAATTGGCGCTATACCCCTACAACTCCTGGTAGACACTGGGGCTGCTGTATCCCTACTGAGTACGGATGTCTGGAAAAGGATAAGCACTACGGACTCGCCTATTGTGCTTCAACAATGGACGGGGAAAAAGCTTGTTGGTGTTAATGGCGCCCCACTGTCTGTCAAAGGATGTGTGCATGCTCATGTGTCTATTGGGAGTATTCCGTTTGCGGGGACCTTCATTGTATCAGGTGACCTTTTGGTTGATGCTATTTTGGGTCTTGATTTTATCGAACGTCATCATTGTGTGATTGATTGTGAAAACAAAGTGCTCAAATTCCCACTCGTAAACCTTTCTGTAGGTCTGCAGAACGATGGCAATGCAGTGGAGAGCCAGCAATCAGGGACTGTGCGTTTCGTTACAACCCAGAAAGTAATTGTTCCACCGGAAAGCGAGATGGAAATCATGCTGAAGGCTATTGATGGTAAAGATTCAATCGCAGGTGTATGGATGGTGGAAAACAATCCAAAGATGCCACATGGTGTCATAGTCGCCAGAGCTATTGTATGTCCCAACAATGGGCTAATTCCTGTTCGCATCCTTAATCCTCGAGATTGTAGCATTCTTTTGAAGAAAGGGGCGGAGCTAGCCATGATGGAGCGTGTTGAGTTTGATTCGATATCAAATGTCTCAACAGTGAACATGTCGGGAGAGGTGTTGCCAGCAGACCAGGAAGTCCTCTGGTCATTGGTGTCCAAGGTGGGGGAACATGTCAGTGCAGTCGAGAAGGAGCGAATGTTTGCATTGTTACAGGAATATGCTGATGTTTTTTCTTTCGCAAGCAGTGATCTAGGTCGTACGTCTGTTTTGCAACATCGCATCGATACAGGCAATGCAGCTCCAGTTCACCTTCCTCCCCGACGAGTTCCCCAAGCGCGTAGAGAGGAAGTGCGTCGTCTCTTACAGGAAATGCTTCATAGCGGGGTTGTCGAACCCTCGGAAGGACCTTGGTCTTCTCCAATCATCTTAGCAAAGAAGAAAGATGGGTCCCTACGATTTTGTGTGGACTATAGAAAAGTGAACGCGATCACCAGAAAGGACGCCTACCCTCTCCCTCGTGTTGACGACACACTGGATATGCTAGGCGGATCAAAGTTTTTCAGTACCTTGGATCTGGCGAGCGGATATTGGCAGGTGGAAGTGGCCCCTGAAGACAGAGCAAAGACGGCATTTACGACCTCAGAAGGGCTCTATCAGTTCAAGGTAATGCCCTTTGGCCTCTGTAATGCCCCTGCCACCTTTCAGCGTTTGATGGATCGCGTACTGGGTGGCCTTAAATGGTCCAGCTGTTTGGTGTACTTTGATGATATTATTATCGTAGGAAGTACATTTGACGACCATTTACGCAACATTGGCAGTGTGTTGATGCGGCTTAGGGGGGCGGGGCTGAAGCTCAAGCCAGCCAAATGTAATTTTTGCCAACAGCAGGTGTCATTCTTGGGGCATGTAGTGTCCAGCAGGGGGATTTCTACTGATCCAAGCAAGACAGAGGTGATCTCGAAGTGGCCTATACTCCGCAGTCAAAGCGTGAGCTTCAGCAATTCCTCGGATTGGCAAACTACTATAGAAGATTTATTAAACATTTTGCCGATATTGCAAAGCCACTGCACAGATTAACGGAAAAGAACGCCACCTTTGAATGGACTGAGACCTGCCAGCTAGCCTTTGACAAACTGCGTAAGTGTTTAATGTCCTCCCCTGTGCTGGCATATCCAGACTACTCGAAGCAGTTCGTATTGGACACAGATGCTAGCGATTGCGGAATCGGAGCAGTATTATCGCAAGTTAATGATGATCAGTCTGAGTGTGTGATTGCCTATGCAAGTCGTTCTCTTAGCAGACAGGAGCGGCGGTACTGTGTGACCCGTAGAGAACTGCTGGCAATCGTTGAGTTTGTCCAGCACTTTCGCCAGTATCTCCTCGGTTGACAGTTCACCCTGAGAACAGACCATGGATCTCTCGTCTGGATAAGAAACTTTAAGGAGCCGGAAGGACAGGTCGCCCGCTGGTTGGAGAGACTGGCTGAGTACGACTTTGCTGTGGTTCATAGACGGGGCTCTCAACATAGCAATGCTGACGCCCTGTCGCGACTTCCCTGCAGGCAATGCGGTCGCAGTGATGAAACACAGGAAGAGGTGGCAGCTGAAACCGGACCCATCACCGCCGGAGCTGTATCGGTGTTACCGTTTCAAACCCATACCCCAGAGGAGATGACTCGCTTGCAAATGGAGGACCCTATTGTCGGGCCTGTGTACCAAGCAGTAAAAAACGGAAAACTGCCATCCCACGATGAGCTAAGTATTTTGGGAAGGGAAAGTAAATTGCTTTTGCAACAATGGGAATGTTTGCTCATAAAAGACGACATGTTGTGGAGAAAACAGTTGGAAGGTAGAGATGTGCTCCAGTTAATTGTACCCTATAGTCTTCATCCAACTGTGTTGAAAGATATCCACGAAGGGGCTGCAGGGGGGCATTTGGGGGAAAGGAAGATGTTAGGACGACTGAAGGAGCGTTTTTACTGGCCAGGGTGTAGTGAAGGAGTAAGAGAGTGGTGTAGGGCATGTGCTAGATGTGCAATGCGGAAGTCACCCGCCCCTAAAAATAGGGCAAAATTGCAGTCTTTGCGAGCTGGCTACCCAATGCAGATTGTCTGCGTAGACATAATGGGCCCACTGCCAATTACTGACAAAGGAAGTAAATACGTTTTAGTGGCTGCAGATTGCTTCACTAAGTGGGTCGAGGCCTATGGAATCCCGAACCAAGAGGCGGGAACTGTGGCAGTAAAATTAGTGGATGAGATGTTTTGTCGTTTTTCCCCTCCGGAGCAGGTTCACTCGGATCAAGGTCGACAATTTGAATCGGAGCTTCTTAAAGAGATCTGCAGTCTACTACAAATCAAGAAAACACACACCACTCCGTACAGACCCCAAGGAAACGGCATGGTTGAGCGCTTCAACCGTACACTCCTCGACATGTTGGCCACTACAGTTAACGATCACCCAGCTGACTGGGAAGTGTATATCCGTAAGTTGTGTTTTGCGTACAATACGAGTATTCACTCATCTACAGGTTATAGTCCTTTCTTTTTAATGATGGGCCGTCAGGCGAGCATCCCTATTGACCTTATGTTTCCCGTAAATAAAGAGCAGGAAAAGGAAGTCCCTGCATATGTGCATCAGCTGCGGGAGGGACTTCAGAGCGCCTACGCCCTTGTGAGAGAACAATGTGAGACGGAGCACCAGAGGCAGAAAGCTATATATGACAAGAAGGCTCATGGCAGACCTTATGAAAAAGGTGATCTGGTTTGGTTGTTCTCTCCTGCAGTTCCCCGTGGACACAGCAGGAAACTCCACCACGTACCCTTGGAAAGGACCATTTGTAGTGGTCGATAAGATCGGGATCACCACGTACAAGATCAAGCCAAGCAGGAATAGCGGGAAATGTCAAATTATACATTTTGACAGGTTGAAACCCTGTGCACCCAACACTCTGGAGGCGGAGATACCACCGCCTACATCAAACAGAAAGAAGTTGACGGCAAGGAACTCGTTGCCAGACGTCCCACCTGCAAGTCATTCAGATCAATCAGCATACACGTACCAACGTGCAGACGACGCCCTCTTTACGGATGATGAAGATGATGAACTGCCTGATGCCATGAATGAAAATCAAGAGGAGGTACAAGGGCCTAGACCACAAAACCCGGTCCCAGCAGAGCTAACAGCAGACGAGAGACGCTACCCAGCAAGGCAACGCCGACCCCCAGATCGTTACGGACCGTACCTCGAACATTAGAGAAGAAGGGGGAGCAGTGTAACGAGCTGCATGCGCTTGCGCAGAAAGACCTTCAGTGTCGTGTGACATTTAATATATAAAGTACCTATTTTTGTATTAAGTTCAGTTGTAACGCATGATTGCAAGTGCTATTAACTGCTGTCACTATATCGTACCTGTTGGTCACTTACAAATCTAACCGAGCTGTGATCAAGGCAGTGCATAAAGCTTGGCGCGCGAGTTTCGATCTGGAACAGCTGCAAATGTTACATAACTGTAAACATTGTGCAATAAAGTTGATATGTACGGGTTCTTGAGTAGTCGGTCGGGCCCTACTACTGCGTTTGGGCAGCTAGTAGCTAGGGCCCGCCACTGATTAAAAAAAATGAATGAAACAAGATATTAAAAAACATTCTCTCTGAGAAAGTTAGTGGTATATAGGATTTGAAGGCAATGGTGGTGTAAAAATGAAGGGAACAAATTCCGAACAATTGATCAATGATCTAATATAGGAGTATTTTGTATCATCATTGATCACTTGTTCCTTTATTTTTTACACCAACATTGCCTTCAAATCCTATATACTACCAACTTTCTCAGAGAGAATGTTTTTTTATATGTTATTATTAATACCGTGTACTAAGCCCCCCCCCCCTCGCCCCCACCAAAAAAAAGGCTCGTGTCTAAACAAGCGTATCGTCGTAACCATTAACGCTAGCGCGTACCTGCTGGGAAAAAAATGGTACTCTAACAAGAGTTTGATGAACGGCACGCAGCAGCGCTCGAGATTACTTTTTGTTGTGTACTACCGTTATTCCAATTCAAGGCAAATATTGAAATAATGTTATACTTTTACGTTTTGGCATACTGGTGACGAAATCGCTTAAAGCATACGGCACTATCACGTATTTATATGTGGGCGATGTGGGTCATCAACGGTTCGAAGGGTGGGCGTCCGGACACCCTGGACCCCCCCCCCCCCCCTCCTGTATCCGCCTCTGAGCATGTGTATGTTAGTAGAGAGGGGAGATAGGGTGGCATTCAGCCAAGCCGATGTATGCAAATGATAACCATGGAATCTCCACATGGACCTCACTCAGAATAGGGGGCTCTCAGTTCTGCCAGTCCAAGAATAATACTTTGTTCTCCGTAGTGCACTGGCGCTATGACATTTTGGGGCTAAAATCTCCAAAGAGAGAATACCTTTCAATAAGACACTACAAATTCAGGGACTTACAGCCTATAAATTAGTCACTAAGAAGTGTGTCACAATGTGTCCACAGAGCTGCATGTATACAGCCCATGACAGGTGATCCTAGCAGGTCTATCAGCAAATGCTCAGTTGAAGATGGCATATTTGATGTAAAGATATTTAAATCCTTATCCTGTGAAGGATTTGTTATTTTTCTATGTTTTCGTGAGTATAGTAGCAGAGAGTGTTGAATTGAGGTTGTCGTTACCATCATACTACAAGAGACTATAAGTACCAAGTCTCTTAACAGTTTGTAAAAGTAGATCAGGCTTATGGGTCTGACATTTCCCTTGCTACAATGTCTATTCACTGCAGTTGAAGTGCTCAATCACATCTAGTTCACTCTGTTATCAACAATAATGCATACCCTGGCTGGTCCAATCTTAACTTTTGTGTTTGTTTTAGATCTGTCTTCATACGAAACACATGTGTGCATGTGGATAACATGTAATGCACATCTTACACTCCTTGATTGTGTGAAACAATTCATGTAAGGCAATAAAGCAATTTATTTAATACCCGTTACATGTTTCAATGTAATCTCACATGCATTTGCAGAAACTAACAATGCTGGACGTTTTGGCATCATACATAAGTATGCAGATGCTTGTTGTTTTGATGGATGTTGCTTTGCTGATGTTACCTTTTGGAACTGCAGTCCCATTGAGCGCATTTTATTCATATGGATCAGCTGTGGGTGATAGTGTGCTTCCTCCAACTGATGATGGATCATCTCCTGCCATTACATTACCAGCTCCATTTCTGTTCTTTACCACTTATTATACTCCTATATATGTAAGTTATGCAGTTGTTTCTTCTATCATACTTGATAGTTGGTATCTAGTATTTGACCACTGCACTGATCATGGGACCTTTTACACTCCAGGTGAACAACAATGGTGACTTATCTTTTGGTGCATCATGGTCTGGGCACTCACCAACAGCATTTCCTATCCGAAACATTCCATTGGTAGCACCTTATCAGGCTGATGTTGACACCAGAGGGACTGGTAGTGTGTGGTACAGAAGTACACAAAATACAACACTTCTAGCAAAAGCAGCAAATGACATACGATTACTGAATGGGACCATGATTAGTCCTCAGTGGCTATTCATTGCAACATGGGATCACGTTGGATATTATTCCATGAGAATTGATAAGGTACACCATACATAACCTTTCCTTGAATGCAGACACCAATCCACATGTGTGTATACTTTTAAAGGTAGGCATTGTATGTTGCAGACCTTAATTGGTACAATTTTGGTTCTATATAGTAAGGCACACCATGATGTATATATGGGTTAGGTGGATTATATTTTTCCCATAGCCTTTGTAAGAGCATTACATATTTTATTTACTTATCGTGCAGTCACATTTTGTTTCACATCATAATTATAATGTTGTGAATTAAATTGAATGCTCAAGAGCCTATGTCATACACTGACTGAACCACATTTTCTAGGGCATTCCAATTAGAGCGCATTTCATTGCTCCATATCCAATTATAAAACAGAATATTTGGTACCTTACACCTCCTCCTTTGTAAATAAAAACCTAAAGGTAATGATGCAGATAATATCTAAATAGATTTGCTTTGGTAAGATAGGCATGTCAGCATCGTGCTTAACCCACATAACTCACATGTTTCATAATTTAAATGCAATTCACTAAACCAGAGCTTATGTCCTTAGGAAATTGTAATTTGTAATGGCATTCTCAATGAGAGACAATACATACAGTAAATTCTACACTGAGAAAGAAAGCCTATCACCTGAAATCTAACATAAGGATAAATCAATGAAATTATTACTGTGCACAACTGAATCGGATTGTAGTGTACATTTGTTATTTTAGAAACAGGTCCCTACACTTTACATGCCAGTGGTCATTTGCGCAGTACCACCATGTACAATTTATGAAACATAGTATGGCTGTTAAAATTACATGCATTGCTAGAGCGCTAGCTGAGTGCATAATATATATAGCATATAATTATTATGTTTCGCAAATTTTATCAACAATAAATCAGCTATAAATCATGTTATTTTGCAGACCAACACATTTCAGTGTATCCTGGTGACTGACAATATCAGATCCTATGCAATATTCCTGTATGCGGATGGTTTAATACAGTGGCCATCTTCTGGAGCACAGGTTGGGTTCAATGCTGGAGACAACATAAACTATTACAATGTTCAAGGATCACGAACACCCAACATTCTTAACATTACTGAAATGAGTAATGTTGGAATAGGTGGTCAGTGGGTGTTTCAAACTAATAAATCTGAAATACATCAAGGTAAAATTTCATTAAGTGTGCTTATATAAATACATTATAACTCACACAAGTTGCTTATGTACATGTATAGAGCAGGATTTATTTGTCCGCTTGTACTATAACATTTGCAGAATTACACACATGTAGAAATAGAGTTTGTGATCAAAAACAAAAGTTCATCCACCTTCTGCAGGACGGCACGAGCATTAGCTCTATAATTAGCGAGTGGCTGATGACAGTGTCCAGCAAAATCACCTTTCCGAGTTTTAAAATTTATCACTATAAAAATGTACTTTGAATGAAAATGTATATCATCGTAGCGGTACAACATTTTCCTTTCAAATTTTGTACACCTGTTCCCACATCATCCATCTATGTGGAAATCGATTTTGGTACTCTGATTATTTTTCATGACGTGAATGCAAATATTGCTAACCCAAAGGGTTAGAATTCCCCATTTCTCCGCGTACAATTATTGAAAACGCGTCAAATTTGGGATGTACCGACCATGTACGTACATAGAGGTGTCCTATACCTATTAATTTGTTGTTTTCGTTAATTTGTATATCATTTGGTATGAAGATACAGTTGAACAAACTACGTGCAAATTTTCCCGCTCGATTCGCGCCATTGATATAATCCCCGCCTCCCTTTACATTGAGCGGAACGCGATTTCCCCAAAGCATTTGGCGCGGGAAAACGTGCACATAGTTCGTTCAACTGCGTATACGTAACGGATGACATACAATTTAACGAACAGAACAAATTAATAGGTATAGGACTCCTCTATATGTACATCCCAAATTCGTTTTGAATTCCCGATTTTTGTAACAGCTTCTGTGTTCCGTACTTCTTGCAGCTGTGTGAAATCGTTTGAACAGAAGGTACGCATCAGTCTCAACCATGCCAAGAAGAATTGAAATAACAAGGCATGCCCAGTTCACCAAGCTTTTTCTAATGCTAGCCACCTTGGCGTAAATGTTTGTTGATGTTGATGATTCAATTAAATTAATTTCCCACGTTTCAATGTTTTGTTAAAACTTCTGCGTCCTGTGTACCGAGAAAATAGCTTTTAAATGACGGGACTACAGTACAAGTGCAGTCCTTATATAGCTCGAAGATACAAAATGCTTGTCGAGATCACGTTCGATGATTTAATCGTTTCAATATTTCGGGGCGTAGGTCTTATGGCCGGCCGTGGGCCATGGGCAATATAGTAGTGAGCAAGTTAACTCAAAGCTACGTATGGCAAGGAAGGACAGGTTTCTGGTAGCTATAGGAGTAGAATGTACACTGTCAGATAGATCTACAGTATCCAGGCTTCAACAATCTACGCACACGTACTGACGTACCGGCCAGTACTTCCACAGACAGATCGAAGAGATTGCATACACTCCAAAGCGTCAAGCTAAGCAACCCTGCTTAGATACCGAGAGGGAGCCACAGAAGGCGACAGATGTAGTTCCTCAGTACAGATGGATGACATACATGTAGGCCTATATATAGGTGACCAAAGCGGCAGCACTGCAAGATTCGTCAATGACAGTGGCAGCGACAGCAACAGTAGGCCTAGGCAATGCCGCGTGGTCTCCTTGAGTCTGATTAATTGGGGCTGAGCTCCACTAAGCTCGGATACATATCCATTCTACATGGTACTGTACTCAATGATAGGACTATAGAAAGTACACCGTTTGATTTGAGCGGCGGCAGATTGAACAACCACATGCAGTGCCGCACGTGGTTTCAGTAGGCTATAGGGTACGTCCATGCTGGCGTTTGAGCAGAAAGGAGCATCTACATCAGTGCAAGTCATTATACAGATGCTTAATTGATATTAATTTGAAGTGTTATGGTGTAAATACGCATAACTTATTATTTCTTCGATGAATGAGGTTGTGAGTATAGCTGCATGGATCAACTGGCTATCAGAGAAAATCAAGACTTTAAAAACCATTATGGTTTTTATGGTCAATGATCTCTGCTGTTGTGATCCTTATTTAAGGATGGTGTCCAATCCTGAAATAAGGATTTACCACTCCCTCCGGGGAAGCAATCGTAATTAGTTATTATTAACCATACATGTACATCAAAGTCAGTCTTACTTTATACGTACTAAGCGCGTGGTGCTTATACTTGCGTAGGCAAGGGACGCCTGATGTTTTGTCCTTACAACTGTACTCCACATAAAATAACAAGCAATGGCATCATAGCTTCGATCTGTATATACTGATGCTAAACAAAAAATAACGCCGATTCTAAAGGAAAGCTTCCGAAGTTCAGAGCGCCTCGTAACCGCAACAATGAATCTAATTGACTGTGCGTAGCGGACCCGCGATTTTGTCTTGTCTTGAACAAAGCTTTCTGTGGCATTTGCAGAGGATTTTAAAATCTATCCACGTGATTTTAAAAAATCGCTATAGCGATTCTTCTTCTGTGATAGGGAAATCGATTGTCTTTCGCGTGAAAGTACTCTGTCGTCTCTATGCAATATGAACAACTGATGCAACCAAGAGGCTTAAAGTCTTACCCAATATGGCAATAAAACACTGCACTCGAAAGAACAGAACAGGATATTCTTACTCAAGTATGCAGTTTTCGTACTTTAGTAAGACGATTAAATCTATAAAATGATCCTAATTATGCGAGATCATTGATATTAGCATGGTTATTAGAGTAGAAACACAGTCAAATTAACACGATTAACGCGTGCATTCCGCATAGTTCTCGTTCCCAGGTCACGATTATAGTAAAGGGGTAACCTTTAGAGAAGGGTCTTCACGTGGAATGGAAACATGAGTTTATCTTAGTAATTATCAAATGTTATGTTCACTGGTGGCTATATGGGGCCATCCTCTGCCTTCTTATTATTTGTATGACAGTCTAGCCCCTTAACTTGCAGTGCGGCCCGTGCCCAGTCCGATTCATGGGTTCTGTAGGACATGAAATATCAACTTTAATTTATTTACCCCCGTAAATAAGCTTATAATTACAAAACTCAAACACGCTGCTACATAGAATACATGCCCCCACAATTATCTTCAATATGGCTCAAAACAGTAGCAAAGTACGCACGCTACAAGCCACAGTTTGACCTCATATCTGGAAATAGTTCTTTGGCCCTTATACATGTACGTACGCTATCATTCTGGCATAGGGAAAACATATACCATGCTGTGCAGTTTTACGAGAGCTATACGACAAATCATGCCAATACAATTTAGACGTATCCCTTTGTATTCAGTACGCCTCAGTTCACTTTTGTATGTAACTACTACATGTACAAACGCGCGTATCTACCGTTGTAGGCATGCACCAACACTGAAAATTACATCGCCGTGATCAGCGTTCGCAGCTCTATCCGAATCTACACACAAACGTTCTCTTTCTCTTGAAACTCTTTTCGTCGTTTTGGGGGAGCAGCATATAACACTTAATTAACAACTATGCTGACTGCGCGCTTAAAGTCTATGTCCAGTCTATGGCTCACGTGATTTGTTTCCTATCCTTAGATATTAGAGTAGTTAACGACTCTAATATTTACGGAGTACCTGTGGATGAAATCTGCAAGCCCATCCCAGAAAATTGTTTCAAGATCCTTATATTATTTGATGATTGTAGTACATAGATCCAGCAATTCATATTATCTTCAATTGCTAAATTATTTGATTCATAAAAAATATACAATTTCCGTTTTTGCGCGCAGTTTTATATAGTGTTTTGAGCACAATGTCATAAAAAAGCGTCGGTATCTCGGGTTCCGCCCCAGACCCCTGGGGGAGCTTACAGCGCTCCCCCAGGCTCCCTAGCTGTGCGGGAGGGGGGTACCCCTCACGCACCCAACCCCCACTTTAATCATAAACACCCACCCTTTTCTGCAATCCTGGACCCGCCCCTGCTCCCTGTTTTACCACATTGACATTGATCATATGGATATCGTATAAAGTTTGTTATGGAGGCTAATCAGTATGCAGTTGACCAATAGCATTTATTTTATCTTACTTACTTGGTTAGCAAAAATATGCAATGTAAAAGATGATCCTTATTTTCCCTGGGTATTTTACACTACGCCCTTTTTTACTCTCGATTCTCTGCACACCGTACCCCCAAGCAGTTTTTGTTTCCTTTTAAAAAAAAATGTTTGTTGCCTAAAACCTTTAAGTTAGTTGCATTGGGCTATTCCATTATTTAATCGTATACACCCCTATGGATGACAATAATTGCAAACATACCCCCCCGTGACAATATAGAAAAAAAAACCTGGACATGCATTTCTTATATCCTCACCCCCCTGGGACAGATATATAAATGCCCCCTCTGGACAAGCTTCTATTTTATTCGACTCCCCTGGACACGCTTGTGTTTTGTTCCATCCCCCATGGACAAGCTTCTGTTATACCTTCTAGCCCCCCCGGGACAGGCATTTAAATGACGACCCCCCGGGAGTGGACATTATTCCAATACCCTCCCTGAACACCAGATTTATTGTCATCCATAGGGGTGTACGGTTAAATAATGGAATAGCCCATTGCATGTGACAAGATTGTCAACAAAGAAAGGCATCGCGGTTCGAACACAAAAAAAGGCGTATTTTGTAATGTTTGCCGCCAAGCGATAAAGCAGCCCTGTTTGCTACGCTTCTCTGGCTTAAAACACTACTTTAGAATAATTTAAAGCTGCATGCCACATAGTGCGTGTGCTATAAATAAATAAATAAACGCGTTGGCGTCAGTGTGTCAGTGACTTGGGGGGGGGGGGGGGGGGGGGGGGGGGGGTGGGCTTGTCCAAACTAATTTTGGAAAAATTAGCGTCATTGTGACGTTAACATATAACTCCCCCCCCCCCCCCTAACGTCATTGAGTTTTTGTTAGATTAGTAGCATGAAACATTTCTCAATGTGCAGTGTAGTCTACATAGACATAAATGATTCTTACACTGATTTGATTGTTCGCTTGACGGAGGAAACCGAAAAATAAGTATATTTGCATGATTCGAATTTGAATTGCCCGGCCGGCCCGCTATGTAGCACAATGGGCGAACCTCCTTGTTAGAAGCAGTGTAGCATGGCTACGTTCTTCCAACCATGCTTAATCCGAAAGATATCAGCAGAAACTTCTACGATGAGACTAATGATGAAAGTGTACGTTTTGTCATATGCGTGTATGCGAGCAGAATTTGAGGTAAATTATTAAAGAACTGCCCGAAACAAAGATCCAGCTTGCTAAGAGGAGAATTTTTAAAATCATTCCCGACATTTACAGTGCTTTTCAAAGCATTGAGGAATGTGAAAAGGGCCTAATTTGGGAGATTGTTACTATATTTAAACTGATCTTGGTCAATCCCGCTACTATACATGTATAATTATTAGTGAAATATCTTTTTCGTCGTCGCCTGAAAAAAAAAGTGGCTTCGTTCAAGGTGTCTCTGGGTTCGCCTCTATAGAAATCGAAAGCGACATTTTGGTAGGATCGATATTATTGTGCGTTTGGCTTATACATGTATATCTGTATGCGCGTTTCTATTAATAACTTCCACATGTAGAGAGGTGCGAAGGAATATTAGATTACAATCTTAATTGCTGACATATGAATATTAATCTGCCCCCCACTTTATAATACCCACCGCGGGCCCTGCAAGTGCATGTCCATCAGTGCCTCTCATGCCTTTGGTCGACACTAAACTCCCTTCTGACATCAACATTATGACAGCCCTTAGATCCTTTCCAAAATTGACAGGAGCTGGACCCTCTGGCCTTCGAATCCAGCACCTGATTAAAAGTGCCATTTCTGAGGGCAGTTTGAGTCAAAATCAGATGTGCTCTCATTTACAGGGACCCTGAAAAAAATTAAATAGGTATTAAAATTACCCGAAAGTTACTTGTGATTGATTGCTAAAAGATATGCTAAGTCAGCATCAGCAATTATATTTTTCAGCAGTGTTCTACAAGACTTATTCTTATTTCAATTTCATTGGCAAAGCTTTAAGTTTGCGGTTAGTGCCTAGTGGTAATTAATCTATGATTGCATGGTACCGGTGCAGTGTGCAATAGACTGCCTGGCTCCAGGTACATAAAAGTTTAATTATGCATTTTGAATATGTGTTCCATTCATTTATCCTGTAACTTGCTTTGCTGATGCTACCTTCAGGAACTGCAGTCCCAGTGAGCTTATTTTATTCATATGGATCGGCTGCTGGTGATAGTGTGCTTCCTCCAACTGATGATGGATCATCTCCTGCCATTATATTGCCCACTCCATTTCTGTTCTTTACCACTTATTATACTACTATATATGTAAGTTATGCAGTTGTTTACTACTACCGTACTTGATCGATGGTATCTGGCATTTTCAACTTACCACTCTGATCATGTGAGATTTATACACCTCAGGTGAACAACAATGGTGACTTATCATTTGGCCGGGCATGGTCTGGATACTCACCAACAGCATTTCCTATCCCCAACGTTCCATTGGTAGCACCTTATCAGGCTGATGTTGACACCAGAGGGACTGGTAGTGTGTGGTACAGAAGTACACAAAATACAACACTTCTAGCAAAAGCAGCAAATGACATACGAGTACTGAATGGGACCATGATTAGTCCTCAGTGGCTGTTCATTGCAACATGGGACCATGTTGGATATTATCCCATGGGAACTGATAAGGTACACCATACATAACCTTTCCTTGTAAAAGTATACACTGTGTGTTCTTTAATTGGTAGATTTTTGGTTCTATATACACTGTATGCTAATTGGCACACAGGGTAGGTGGATTATATATTTCTATATAGCCTTTGTAAGAGCATTGCATATTTTATTAGTCGCTTATTGTTTCACATTACCATACAATGATATTGTTGTGAATTAAATTCAATGCTCAAGGAATATGCTCCATGCCTACTTTGTACATAGAACCATATTCTTTTGGGCATTCCAGGCCATGCAAATGCATCGTTTAGACCTAGAATCTAAAGGTGATGATGGCAGAACATAAGTAGATTTGCTTTGGAATCATAGAAAATGGCACATTAGCATCACTCGATTTGTCATTTTAGTTCAACTGACTAAACTCATGCACTGTATTTTGATTAGAGAATCTGAAAAGAACTGACTCAAAATATTCATGCTTAGCAAAGTGTAAATTGTAGTTGTAATTGTAATTGGTATTGTTATTGGTAATAGTAGTTGCAATCATAATCATAATCATAATTGCAATTGAGATTGTAATTGTGTTTGTAATCGTAATTGTATTTGTAATTGTATTTGTAATTGTAATTGTAATTGTAATAGTAATTGTAATTGTAATTGTAATTGTTTTTCTCAATGATAGAATAAACTACATTAAGAAGGTACCTACTTAAATGGTAAAGTTTGCAATGTAAAGTAAGGTGGACTGAACAAAGATGTGCCTTAATTGTATTCATGAAGTTGGTATCTTGAATATTAAACTGGCCACGTTCTATTGAAATCTGATGTATGTAAATGTACAACCCTGAACCAACTGTATACTTTAAGAAATGATTACATTCTCATGTTTAACAACTGTGACAAAATGGCATGACAAATCCTGTAATTACGTAAATTAAAGTACATATAGCCAAAATTTAGTTCTACTAAAGCCTACCCTGTGGTATAATATTGAAATCTAACATAAGGATATGAATATGTAAATGATTGACAGTTAATATATTAAATTATTACTGTAGTTGGATCTTATAGTGCACATCTGTTATTTTAGAAGGAGGTCCATACTATTCACATGCCAGTGGTCAGTTTTTATTTATTTAAACATATAGTATGCCTATTAAAATTTAGTGTACATAGAATATGTTTTGCAAATTTAAAATTAGCAACAGAATCATGCATAATCAATAATAGAATGTAAACATTTTTTACATGCAGACCAACACATTTCAGTGTACCCTGGTGACTGACAATATCAGATCATATGCAATATTCCTGTATATGGATGGTTTGATACAGTGGCCATCTTCTGGAGCACAGGTTGGGCTCAATGCTGGAGACAACATGACCTATGTGAATGTTCCAGGAACACACACACCCAACATTCTTAACATTGCTCAAATGAGTAATGTTGGAATAGGTGGTCAGTGGGTGTTTCAACTAAACCATCAAGGTAAAATTTCATTAATCATGCTTATATAAATACATGTATTGATCAGGATATATTTCACTGCATGCCATCATACTAACATTCTTGCTTTGCAGCATCATGACCATCGTGTTTTGTTGGTAAGATAAATCGTATAGGATTTGATGGCAATAGTGGTGGAGGTGGTGGTGGAAAGCAGGGAATTAAAAAAGATATAGGCCTTTTTGTTGAACATCTTTATATAACTATTTCATATTTCCTTATCATACAACTGTAATTTCCATAATTGCTTAATAGATTCAGTGTCTGTTTATTATATGCCTTTAATATCAAACATACATAGATGAATGTGCTCTGGGTATAAGTGGATGCGATCAGATTTGCACCAATACCATTGGAAGCTATGTGTGCAGTTGCTACCTTGGATACCAACTTTCATTTGACAATACAACTTGTGTGCGTAAGTATGCATGCCATGATAAGTGCATGTAAAATGTTCATATAGCACTAAAGGAGCTGATTTTGTTATAATTTGACGTGGCACTGTATTACAACCTTGCCTTTGCATGTGATACATAAATACTAAGCAGAATAGAACATGATTGTATATCACACATCAAACTGTTCTTCTGTATATCAAAAGGAGGAAATACCACAATGCTAATGATAGCCTAATTATACTGGTATAGCAACTAACATGAACTACCACACCTGATACTGATACTACTGGTATTCAGACATAATTTGATTGTCACTATATAAGTGTAGGTATCAGATAACATACATACTTTGCCATGTCAATTTCAGTAAATAAGAGAGTTAGGAAAAACAACCAAAAAAATAGTGCAGAAAACACCAAAATGGCAGTACTTCTCAATTCAAAACGTATAAAAGGGCACAAGGAATGCAATTAGTGTTGATTACACGTGACCTCATGGAAATTGATTGAAATTCATTACAATGCATGGAAATTTATCCATGAGATGGTAAGCTCTGTATAAGATACTGTACTCAGTGGTGGATCCAGGGGGGGGGGGGGGGGGGGGGGGGTCTAAGGGGTCTAAAGACCCCCCCCCCCTCGGCCCGATCGGTTATGAATAAAATAACTTATGAATAATTAATTACATGATTGACGAGTTGAAAAACGAAGCGTTTAGTGAACGCGAGTGAACTGATTAACGAGTTAGCATTCGACCCAAAGTGTGTGTGAGTGTGTGTGTGTGGGGGGGGGGGGGGTCTAAAGCCAAGGCCCTCCAAGCGTGCAGTGTTTAATAAGTATTACTGCTGCGCGATGGAATATTGTGCGAGCAAGAAGTAAGCGATCGATACAAGATAGTTTACCTCAGGAAACAGGTAGAGCTAAATCAAGTAGGTATATAATACTATTAAAGGTAAAATATGTGTGTCGTTTAGACCAGAATATGGTCACAATGGCTTTGCGTAGAGTTTTCTATTTGCTATCCTTATCCCCGTTGACTCACGCAGGCTTCTATATTAATCAACTCGAATATTGCGCTTGCTAGCTATCAATATTTTCAAAGTATGCTTATTTTTCATGCTAAATGAACGCAAAAGTGAAAAAGCGGCTGGGGCTTCGCCCCAGGCCCCACTGGGGGAGCTTACAGCGCTCCTAGCTGTTACAGGAGGGGCACGCCCCCTCCAGTACCCACCCCCCGCTTGTGAATATAGTTATTAGACCCCCCCTTCCAGAAATCCTGGATCCGCCGCTGGTACTGGTGGTAAGAGAAATGAAACCGATTAGTGAACCACATGTACATTTTTCATGGGACAGATGTTCAATGTGAAGTACATGCATTCTGTTACACACATGTACTGTAACATGGGGCTAGTATAATGTTTGATTCCTGTACTTGTTAAATTACGTAAAAAGGATTTGATCAGAAATAGCTGTTCCTATTAATACAATCTAAATGAAGGCACACAAAAAATATCCCAGTGCATTTTTAGATTTGCTGTCTTTCATCATCAGAGAGTCTATAGATCATAGGAAACAAAGAGCTAGGCTATCAGTCCTCCCCATATATCATTACTCCATCTCTCCTTTAATTCAGCTTCTCCACTTGGGCCACAATGCACTTCTTGAGCATAATTCAAACCACCTGTAGATTTTCTCTATAATGCATATTATCTGTGCAACCAAACATGTATACATCCTAGTATAATAGCCCTACATGTACCCAAACCATAACAGCCCTCATCATCACCAGGTTAATCAGATCAATCACCACCGAATAATGATTAAATACCTGTTACGTAACTTTTACTCATTCATGTACATGTTATGTAGCTATATTATCTAATACCAGTATGGGCATCCCAGATGTGTTTCACTCACTAAGATCCCAATCGCATGGGCAATAAGCATTTTGTACTGGAATCAGCAGGTTTATTAGTATAATGCTCAACGTCTACACACAGACATAGATGAATGTGTTCTGGGTATAAGTGGATGCAATCAGATTTGCAACAATACCATTGGAAGCTATGTGTGCAGTTGTTACCTTGGATACCACATTTCTTCAAACAATAAGACTTGTGTGGGTAAGCACATAGCTAGTAATGTTATTAGTAATAGAGTATATGTTACACTCACAGACATAGATGAATGTGCTCTGGGTATAAGTGGATGCAATCAGATTTGCACTAATACCATTGGAAGCTATGTGTGCAGTTGCTACTTTGGATACCAAATTTACTCACACAACAAGACTTGTATAGGTAAGCAGATTACATCTATTATGAAATAGCTACAAACAATAACCATGATATTTGCATTGACAACATACTATATCTAAAACCAGTATGACTCAAATTTATGTTAATTCCCTAATACTCATTGGAATTCTTGGTTATCTAGCTTATTCATTTTCAGAACCTTCACTGCACCTCCATATTTTGTATTTAATATCATTTTTATATGATTGCTCATTATTTGCATTTTTAACCACCAAGAAGAAATTTAATTAACGAAAGACCTACAGTTGTTCATATATGTGCTATGCATGTATATATAGATGAATGTGCTCTTGATTTAAGTGGTTCAAAAGAATGTGTAGGCTACATGTTGAGTTGCTACATTGGATACCAAATTTCATCCCACAATAAAAACATTTCATTACTGTTATGTATATGTTTTAGTGTGAGACGTCAATATGATCCAACATAAACACACAGATGTGGATGCATGTGATCTTGGTATAAGCGTATGCAATAGTGGTGAGAATAAAGGATCATATATATGTATATGTATCACGTCATAATTGTGCTAAATTATGTATATAGTCAAGGACAATGTGTAACATGGAAGTATGATACTATGTCTAAAACATGCAGGTCTTATTCACGCCCAGGGCTGCCGCGATATATTGCGATATGCGATATATCGCGATATTTTTTTATATATCGCGATATGCGATATATCGCGATATTTTTTTGGTCATATCGCGATACAAACGTACATGGATATACGGAGATAGACGGAAGAATAGACGGAGAAAGTCGGAAATATACGAATAGTCATTCAGCAGATGCAACTAGTGTTGGGCCACACTAGCACATACATTCGAATTCAGCTGCGGTGCTGCGTGCATATATTCCGCCCCCATTGAAATTCAGCCGCCCGTGTACTGACGTATTTAAACGTGCATGTAACCGCGCGCGAACGCTTATAATAAGTCCTCTTTTACACCATATTATACTGACATGAATTATTTCCCGAAATATTGTCACGGAAGAGTTCACGGTTATGGAAATAATATCTTTAACTTAAACACGAGTCTTTTTTTTTTTTTTCGATGAGGAAAGATGAATGGAGCCATAAAATCATTATGTGATCGGAAAGCATATAATTTAAAATGCTCAATCACGTAGTGATTTAATCCTCTTATAAATTCTTTTCCTGCATGTGATATTGTGCCACAAAAAATGTATTATCCAGCCGGTCGGTCGAGTGAGTGCATGATTTCTTTTCTGGTGTATATAACTCATGCCGTGGAGCAGGCCATTTCTAAAGGTACAGTCGAGGTTAAGATATAGCTAGATACTTCCTTATATCATTTTGGCAACACTCTATTCATGTATACCGGTATATGTATACCAATTGCATGGTACAGTGTCTCATTCCCCCCCTCCCGCGCCAAATAGCATTTTATGTGTTTGTTCTTCTGTCGCCACCACAACAACGCAGCCTCAACTTGCATGAAAATGGTGTGGTTATTGAATAATTGCTCGATGAATATACTTAAATATATTGCGATACTATATCGCGATATTTTACTCATATCGCGATGTATCACGATATAGGCGATATCGGCTAAAGACCATATCGCGGCAGCACTGCTCACGCCTCTAATATTGCTTGAGAGCTATGCACATCACTATTCACTCAATAAAATTCTAAGTTTACTAGATATAGACACATTATCTCTGAGAACGTTAGTGGTATATAGGATTTGAAGGCAATGGTGGTGTAAAAAGGAAGGGAACAAGGGATTGGAGATACAATAATTATTCCTATATATTTGTAGAATGGCATTACATTTATACAGGAATAACTCCAATCCCTTGTTCCCTTCCTTTTTACACAATTATTGCCTACAAATCCTACAGTGTATGTTAAAATAATGTCCTTGTTGTTAAAATCCTAATTTGTGCAACTGACGCAACGATGCGACAATTCATCAACAAATCCAGCCCTTCTGCATCAAGGGCTGGATATGATTTCTCTTGTTGATGAATTGTCGCCTCGTTGCGTCAGTTGCACAAATTAGGATTTTGAAGGGATAATTTTACACTCTCACCAAAGGCTGAATAGTATATACGTCGCTACTTCCAAGTAATCTCAATAGCCATTGCCATTACCAAAATTGTGGCACTGATATCAATGATGATAAATATACGGTCGACCGGATTTAAACGGTTGACCTGACTTAAACCGGGTAGACCGGGTAGATCTGGTCACGCATGCGCAATCAAATCTGGCCGTACCATAATGATATATACCACTAACTTTCTCAGAGAATATGTTTATATATCTTATTAGTATACTTTACAGCCCGTACATACGTTTGCATGACAAAATCCAGCCGTTGTAATGCCTTGTTTATTGCCTAACAACACAATGTTTACATTTGCAGCTGTTCTACGTGTACGTAGAAACTCACGCGCCATGCTTTATGCACTGCTGTACTCACAGCTCGGTTCGATTCAATACTTGGATGCTAGCGTCACAAGCAGACGCTCGCTTTTGCTCAGGATCCAGAGATAATGATTAGGCACTTATGCAGTTCCCCCCCCCCCCCCCCCCCCAACTTTAATTACTTAGTATTGCGCTTACGTAACGCTTGTATGTATAACGATATTGCTACCACCTTCTTTATTACGATGGCTGTTGCTACTGTTTGTATTCCTCCTCTTTATCCTACTGAGGTTTTTAATTGTTTAGTTAGTTTGAAAGTTGGTTTTATGGTGCCAGTAGAACGTCGATATACCGCTACGCTTTTGCCCATAATTCACCAACATATTGCACCGGGAACTACAGTACTATAATATCGGTCGGACCTTTGGGCGGCATACAACATGCTAGGATCACAACAATAACATGCAGCATCTTATCGTTAACCATACATACAGCTTTGTCGACCCTACACAACAGTGTTCTTTAAAGGAGGGAGCTAGGGATCTTATTATTTTATTTCATTCTAAAAGGAGTATTGGTTAGGTCTGTTATTTAGTAAAAAAGAAAAGGTGAGGGAGGGGGTAACCCCCTCCTTATGCAAAGAGCCGAGAAATAATTACGTAAGCGCAATAAAAAGTGTATGTGTGTGTGTGTGGGGGGGGGGGGGGGGGGGGAAACTGCATAAGTACCAATTGTTAAACTTCGGGAGGACTCTAATTCGTACAATCACTTTTGACATTCCTCTCGTCGTTTACTTTACCTAGCTCTTTCGTTCCATGCATGAAGGCATTTTGACAATCGCAGAGCTTCAGTTGGGGGGGGGGGGGGGGGGGGGGATGTCGGAGGATTTTTTTTACTAACGGTAGATATCTTATGCATGAAAAAGTGTCTTCTTTAGCAAATCCGACAAGGACACCATGGATCTCTCACGCTCTATGATTCATGCCCTCATCGTATCAGATTCGTGATCTTTGTTTGCGTTCTTTTTTTGAGTTCATTTTGCCTGGCTGCTGTCCGTCAAAGATGTTGAAGTGCAATTCCATATAGGACTTTTTCAAGTTCAACTCAAATACTCAAAGGTCCTGATGTATTAGGCCTATCAGTATGCCGTAGATCTCAATCAGCATCTAAACAACAGGGTAAAACCCCCTCTGAACTTCCTAACACTGATCATGAGGAGCAGTCAGAGGAACAGGATCCTGCTCAGTATGTCTATACAAGATGCAACCTGACAGTCAAGAACATTAAATGATAATAAAAGGTATCATTTACTGACATCTGATCAAGAGAGGCTTGCAGATGCTGTCTTATATACTGTATGATTTAGTGTTGCAGTAGGAAGGAGACATTGGCTTGAAGATTATAGATAGCTCCAATATGGTATATATATTATATATATATATATAATATAATTATATATATATATATATATATTGATGAATTATTTTTTAAGGATGTCAAGGAGGTTGGTGCCTTCCATGCATTTTTTTTTCTATCTCAAAGTCATGTGAAAAGAGTTGTTTAGGTGCTTTAGTGTGCTCACCGTTTAAAAACTATAGGAATTACTTGAAATACATTCCTCATTTACGATCAGTTGATTGTGCATATGAATTTAAGAAGACATGGTTAAATCCTGCTGACTGGAAGAATTGACAGCCACATTATGAATTCATGCAAAGAATTTAAGACTGAAGTATTTACCTTTAATTGGGAAATTTAGGAGCATTAGCCTTTTATATATGCCAAACTTTCACACAAAAGCATCATAAAAAGATGTGTAGTGAATCTGCATAAGTCATAACTGAGTACTTTCTAATGCAGTAAGATACAACTATGTTCATTATTAATTAATTTTTATTTCGGGGGGGGGGGCTTGCCACCATATCCTCCTCCCCTGGATCAGCCCCTGGGCCTGCACAAACCTAAGGTATTAATGTGTGCAGTATTTGAAACATTGTCATGGGAATGCTTTTACATTAGACTCTCCATTTTATGTAACATTACGTAATTGGTTACATGCCTTATTTATATACTGACACCTGAAGCTGAATGTTCTTCCAGGGAATTCTAAAGCCATTGGTATAAAAGGTGCTCTTTAAAACCGTTCCTATCTTAAGTTATTCTCACCCAGAAAGCGACGAACAAGTGGCCTGGGAACGAGCACATAAGAGCTTTTTTTGTTGTTTTTTTTTTTGTTCTTTTAAAGCAAACGGTCGGCGACTTGAAAAAAAAACCATGAAAATGATCGCCTTTCCCTTCTAGTTAGTTAGTAACAAATAGCTTCACTATCCGTTTCTCGGTTTGTGAGTTATACGTGGGTTAATTTAATGATTTCATGATCTTGTCGGAACGTCTAATGTTCCTCTGTATTCTGTGTTCAGTAACATTTCACATAATTCTTTATGAGGCAAAATGCCCAGGTGTTGCTGGCCCACGCTGCGTTGCCTGCCATAGCCCATGAATTTTGGTTGACATTTGTGGTGTTAACATTATTATTATTGTATTTGATTTTAATCAAATTAACAAAAGGCCCTATACATGTATGTATCTGCATATACATGAATTTGCTGTGGGTTTATAAGTGGTGCAATATGACTTGTACATGTAAGTTATGTGTTGGTACATCGGATACCAAATTTCACCCCACAATAAATCTTTTACAATAGAACTTGTGTGGTTAATTTTGTAAGTTCATAACAAGTAATATTGTAATTAAGCAAACCATAAGGGCATTAGTATGATACATATAACTTCCAAACACACAGACATAGATGAATGTGCTCTGGGTATAAGTGGATGCAATCACATTTGCAACAATACCATTGGAAGCTATGTCTGTAATTGCGACCTTGGTTACCAAATTTCTTCAAACAATAGAACGTGTGTAGGTAAGCATAATAAAGGCAGTTTATTAATATTCTGTGCTGTCATGTAGGATTATCGGTATAATTATGTCCGTGAACTACTGAATGTACTCTCAATATAAGTGGATACACTCAGATTTGCAACAACACCTATGGAAGCTATGTTTGTATTTGCTACTATGGATATTAAATTTCTTCAAATAATAAAAAATGTGTAGTTATGTTCAACTGTTATAATTACATCTATAATACCATGATCACATCAAATTTAAGTACATTTAAGAAATGGTATGTACTGTGTGTGTGTGTGTTTTTTTAAATGGGTGCATGACAGAAACATGATTTATCTTAGTGTATGGTGAGGGAATGAGAGAAAAACAATCCCTCTGAGTGTGGAAAGGATCATGATAGTGTAATCATTCGGTGAATTCCAGTACATAATACTAATAGTTTGTACATTGTATTTGTAATTGTAAGACTGTTACATGCCAGTGACTGATTGAGTAGTTTTGTAACATTTCAAATATGCTAAACTAGGTTGTATTGTACCTATGCTTTTCCTCATTAACATCTCCAATTAATATAGAGGACCTGTTCAATGTTGCAGCCAGTGAGTTCATTTCTACGAATTCAGTGATTGGGATATTTGGTGTGATGTGTATTCTCACAATAATTTTCTGCATCTCTGTGGTCTTCATTGGCTACAAATGTCTTAAGAGGAGAACAGGGGCTGTAAGGTAAAACTAACACAGCAAGTGTTATGAATTTGTATTACCGGTAATATATTATTATTTTATAGCCTTGCATTTGAAAATGCAGCAGCTGTACAAATGGATGGCTCGAAGGCTTCTCCATGTGATGGAGACTATGTGACAGTAAAAGATCTCATACCTGATAAGACTCCAACTATTGAGAATGTTGAGGAGCTACGTGTGTAGTGGTGTAAAATCTATATGTAGATGGACTTACTAGAACGCATAAGTATTAATTTGCTGTTTCATACCTTATTGATTCTTTGAAGTGCTAGTGGCTGAATTATCTCCCTTTGTATTTGCTTAAATTGGCATATCTTGCTTCATATTATACTCATTTACGGATAGTGTAGCTCTTTATTGCTATCGAGCCACAATGGAAAGACGATCATTTTCATGTTTTGTTCAAGTCGCCGAACCGTTTACTTTAAGAGAACAAAAAAGCTCGTAGTTCTCGTTCCCAGACCGTAATTTGTCCATAGTCGTCGTCGTCGTCGTCGTCTTTATGGGTGAGTATAACTCGAGATAGGAAAGGTTTTAAAGAGCGCCAGTTACACCAATAAATCTAGAATTTACCTACCGACTGCCCCTTGATGTCAGATATACATGTTTGGTATGAAGCACGTCCGAGCAAGCGTTCCCATGACAATACACATGCGTATAATTAGACATTTATGGTACGTTGTCAAAATGCCTTCACGGGAACGAAAGGGGAGAAAAAAAGCGACAAGAGGAATACGTCCTTAATCGAGACTATGAGTTAGAGTCCTCCCGATTTCGATACGATGCTGATGCCGAAAAAAAGGGGGGCATTTGCTCGTGACATGTACAGAGCAAATCTGGAGTCGAACCGAGCTTATAAGAGGCGGCGACAGGAAATGAATTCCGTTGCGGTGCGAGCTTCTAAGAGGCGGCGTTATGAACTGAACTCAGACGAGAAGCGAGCTCCTAAGAGGCAATGCTTGGCGCGCGAGTTTCGATCTAGAACAGCTGCAAATGTAACATAACTGCATGTAAACATTGTGTTGATAGGCAATAAACATGGGAATTACAACGGCTGGATTTTGTCATACAATTGTATTTACTTGTACATTGTACTAGTACGTACGGGTCGCAAAGTACATGTACACCTGTATACTGGTAGTCACTTATAAAATAAAAAATTTAAAAAAATGAAACAAGATATAAAAACATTCTCTCTGAGAAAGTTAGTCCCTTGTATTTTCCTGTTTGGGCCAATTGGTGTCCTGCATGAAAATGTATAACACTCTAACATATATGTAGACTAAGCATGCACTATTAGTTATGTAAACAATATATTACATACTGACTTAATTACTCATGATCATATATGTACTTAGACTACAAAGCTAGAAGTTACATACCATTGAGTCATTGTAAATCCAGTCAGCGCTTGCTATAATACCATTTTTGTATAATTGTACATCATTGTTGATGTATAACCTGATTAAAATATCTAAATGACAACATATTTCAAGTACGTTTAAAATCTGTTTACCATATCCAGTTCACTGCATCCTCATCACTGTTGTGGAGGGAATTTATTCCTATGTAAAGAGGAAGCATTTATTGGAGTGTGATATCCTTATGTTTCCAATACATAAACCATTGCATTGGAGCTTAATAGTATGTAATAAAAAATACTTTGTTTGGTTTGTTATTTTTACTTGCCGGCATCATAGGTAGTGTACCCACAAACATGCACCATTGTAAGAAATAATGAGGAAGTCAACAATGGTACTCAGCTATATGTGATACAAACCTTGGAATACCTTTTCACACCTTGATATCCCTTACACTTAAATGAGGGCAAAAATGAAGGATCAAAACACATGATATTTTTCCCTTCCTGTGGGAGTCGAATATAGGTATGACTTTGGTATGGACGTATGCAATCCACACCTTATGCGCAGTTTGCATAACTAATTCCAAGTATGCAGAAATCACCTTTGAGTCCATCAACATCCCAGATGCCAAGCTTATTAGATCTTGCCTCTGCAAACATTGCATGTGGAATTGGTACTCTGTGCATAACCTTTATGAAATAGCATAGAGGTACATATGCATAACAAACAATGTTTTGTAACAGGTTTTAGCAGAACCTCAAGTTCTAGGTGTTGAGATAAACCTGCAAGGCATGTGTGTTAACATACCGGTCCTCATTATCATCTGAACATTACTTACCAATTTTGCATTAGCTTTAACAGAAACAGAACTATCTTTGTGAACAATGGGCTGCATAAATAATAATCTTTGATCTGTAACACATGTACTGTTTATTCTGTCAATAATCTTTGATACCATATGAGTACAATACACTGTACATCTTGAAAAGCAAATAGAAGAACTAAATAATCATATCTGACTCTTGGTGAAGGCCAATGATTATAAGCAATCACTCTCCTCTGGATTAATACCTTTATGTACACTTAACTTATATAAACTGGTTATATAGTGTTGCCATACATGATGCATGTATTACACTTGCAGATAATATTTTTTCTATACATATAATTATATTTATATGTTATGAGCTTCATAATTGAATAAATTTTTGATTAAATATTGTACATACAGTCAGGTTGTTGGGTCCAATTATATCAATCATAAAAATTGTAATATGTTACGCATCAGTGATTACTCACAGTGCTCATAGAGGCAGTGTATATGGCATTACCTACATTATTCTCTAATTCAGGAAAAACATTTCAAGTGAAACATTTGTAGCATTAAAATAACAGTATCTGCACATATCTGGATGGCTAGTTAGGTGCTGATATCTTCCTGACATTTGAGTCACTGTATCTCTGCTTCTGACAATACAGGAATCTGTAAAAGAGCATGTAATAACTTTATCATTATTAAAGTGCCTCTTGTTTGCATATTTTCCATGATGAAGTTGAAATTAAAAGGGTTATGATGTACAAGAGTACAATCACTATGTGTCTCCATACCACTACAGCACATAGTTCATAAGTAGAACATCCAGTGGTTTTTGCATGAGACATTTCAAAGTGCCTGCATCATTATAGTACTTTTAATATGTGTTTTTTTGTGTACCTTGGTAATATAACACTACTCTGTGCTTTCTGCAAATTAGCCACTGACCATTGATCTCTTGAAGTAAAGGACTAAAACACTGGGGAATGTCACTTGTGCATTGTCTGTCGTGATTCGCATATCCCAGGCTTAATAAATCCTAAACAGAACTTGCAATGGCTATATTTATATATTATACACACTTACAATTTTTCTTGTAAGTACCCATCAATCCACCCATTTATCAAATGCTTTATGTCACTAGAAACACCTAATGAAAGCACTGTCCCCATTGTATTGTCACATATGGTCTACATGTATGTAGGTATAATGAGAACTACACAGTGAATAAAACTGAAGCAGTTGTAAAGTAATGTACGGCATGATCCACATTTCATTATCCTTGTAGCAAACTGGCATGTGTAAGAGGATAAATACATATAACCTGATACACAATGTACACAAAAGCTTAGTACATCTATATCCTACATATATTATGGGAAAGGATGAAATAATTATTATAATACCAGTATTTCACACTAGTATAGAGCTTGCTTGTCCAAGGCTGCACTTTAATCAGTACTCAAGGATACAGTTACTGGAACACATCCATGCATGTATAAATGTAAGGGTGCAGTTATCACCTACCACATAGTCCGCATGGGAACATGTTTGGTTGTGACATTACACAGACAATCTGATCTCTTTACTGCATGGGACCCCAAGCCTTTTTGAGAGAGCTGTGTCCTGCAAGGCTGCAGAGCTTAAGGTGTTTGCAGTACCAATATGGCATACACCAGAACTTATACGTGCATTGAATTGGCTACATGGACTAGGATATACTTATACCACAGCACAAACTTTCTCAAAGCTCCAGAATTGACTTGTTCACATGCCCCGCATTATCATGAGTAAAATGAACTATGATCCTATCTGCATGCACACTGCAGAAGAACGAAGTTCACTAGTGCTTTCGAGTACTAGTGATATGTTCTTATAATAGAACGTCGCGTGTAAAACCTAGTGATATAATAACGCCCCAAATCAATGACAGCTATGATAATCATCATTAGAAAGCAACATGTTACACAGACAAAATAAAACATCAGTAAATGTCAAGTCCATAAGTAGAGCTTGCTGCTGAGGATAACAGAGAAAGGCTCCCTGAAGAACCATGCAAGAGCCGAACTGCATGTGTGTGAGACAGAGCACATGGGTGAATGCATATACCCATATCACACCTCTTCACTAAGTACATGCACATACTCACCTCTTCACTAAGTACACATACAACACCTCTTCACTAAGTACACCCAACCCTTCACCCTTTACTAAGTACACACCTCTACACTAAGTTCACACACCTCTTCACCAGGTACACAAACTCACCTCTTCACTAAGTACACATACAACACCTCTTCACTAAGTACACACCCCTTCACAAAGTACACACCTCTACACTAAGTACACACACCTCTTCACCAGGTACACATACTCACCTCTTCACTAAGTACACATACATACCTCTTCACCTAGAACACACACATCTCTTCACTAAGTACACATACACAAACATCTTGGTGATTTTATGCTGTGCATGAAGCAACCTGGTAGGCTATCAAGGGACGTAGCCACGGTCCTAAAGTGGGAGGGGCCAAGCCCATACCTTGTGCTCACATATGTCAAGTGGGTCATGTGTGATGTCTCTGTCATGCAGGTGTACTGGTATCTTGGTGTTTGAGACAATCCATAGTAGAGCACCACAACTTTTGCCACGACCCTCTCAAATCCTTTTCATTTTTCAGCAATCTAATAGGGCTCATTGAGATTAGTTATTATGCACTGTTTCACTTTCTGATACACTTTGGTTAATTGACAATATTTTGTCAACTTTGTAAGTGCCACTGATGAAATTTTGTGATCACTATGACTGTTTTGCAAATCTACAGCAATGTGCCCATAAGGTTTTAATTGAAACTGTTACTAACACGTAAATAAAAAAACATTCTCTATATGAGAAAGTTGGTGGTATATAGGATTTGAAAGTAATGGTGGTGTAAAAAGGAAGGAAACAAGGGTCTAATAAAAAAGGAAAATGGAATCATGTCCTATATTTAGCACACAAACAACATACTATCCTACATGTAGAAATGTGCATGAAGAACCGTGGTAGGCAAGCAAGGGACGTAGCCACGGTCCTAAAGTGGGAGGGGTCAAGCCCATACCTTGTGCTCACATATGTCAAGTGGGTCATGTGTGATGTTTCTGTCATGCAGGTGTACTGGTATCTTGGTGTTTTGTGTGGTGCATGAAGTACCCTGGTAGGCAAGCAAGAGATGTAGCCACGGTCCTACAGTGGGAGGGGCCAAGCCCATACCTTGTGCTCACATATGTCAAGTGGGTCATGTGTGATGTTTCTGTCATGCATGTGTACTGGCATCTTGGTGTTTTTGTGCTGTGCATGAAGTACCCTGGTAGGCTATCAAGGGATATAGCCACGGTCCTAAAGTGGGAGGGGCCAAGCCCATACCTTGTGCTCACATATGTCAAGTGGGTCATGTGTGATGTTTCTGTCATGCAGGTGTACTGGTATCTTGGTGTTTTTTGCTGTCACCCTGATAGGCTATCAAGGGACGTAGCAACGGTCTTAATGTGGGAAGGGCCAAGGACATACCTCGTGCTAAGATATGCCAGCACAAACACAAAACACCGTACCGTGTGATGGAGTAGTATTGTAGGCCATCACAGTTATAGCTATCAGCATGTGCATGTACATGTGTATACTTATATCGAGTATGGAATGTGCGGCTGAGGAATGTGCGGCTAACTTCAACGGGGTTGCATTGGAGCAGTTGCGGGAGATATTTACAAGTGTTTCGCTAGACAAATTCCCAAGAGTGTTGCAGCTGATGCAAAATGTGGAGAGTTTACCAAAAATAGCAAAATGGCTGAATGAACGCCCTGCTACCCCAAAATAATTGTTCAGTAAATTTGCACTTGAATTGTGGCCAGTTGTGGGGAAGTCGACGGATAGCATGAAACTGCATTTGAAAAAGTGGCAAGGTCAATTAACGTTTTACTTATACCATAGATAGTATAAAAAGCGCATGCAAGGTCAATTTACTTTTTATTGTTTTCATTTTATTTTTTTCTTTCATTTTCATTTCTTGCTTGCTTGTTCGCATGAAGTTTCATGATCGCAAGGATCTTTTGATTGCTGAAAATGTTTTGTTCCTTGTATTTCTGAAATGGGAGCGTGTACAGTGATGCCAGAAGGCCCAGAACCATATACTGAGATAGTTTTGGAGAACTATACACTGTTGCAGAATGCAGCAATTTGTATGCAGGTATTGTTTCTTTGCAACAAGGTGATCTATTTACTACCACTATTCATTCATGTAGCTGTTCTTCATTGCATACAGCTAGTCCAGTGGGATAAATGTTCAGTTGATTTATGATGAAATAGGCATGGTTGAATGGATTGGTGAGTTTAAAAAGTGACATTTTCGTGCAAAGGTGATCTGCAAGTATGTATTGCAAGAAATGTGAGGATCACGCGTTCTGATCAAATATTCGTATTGCTGGCAGTCGATGACATTATTCATGATTATATCTTCATTATAAAAAAATATACTTATGTAAGAATTAGCGCTTGTAGGCTTTATGTTAACACTCAACAAACTGATCCGCCATATAAATCTGATCTAGTCGCTCGTACCATATACGCTCTTGCCATGCACGAGAGGATTGGAACAGACAGTCTGCGAAATGACTTTTGACCTCTAGTATAAACTTCAATTTAAAACGCGGTTGTTATGCACCTATCAATGGTAAGTGCGACCACCCCCCATCCGGGACATATAGGAGATTAGTGGGGGATTTGACCATTGTTTCTACCAGCACGCGTACGGGGGATTTGACATTGGGTGTGCATGGTCAACAGCAAATGGCGCTGCGAATTGACCAGTTTTTAACCCCCAACCATGGGACGTTTCATTTAATAAATGTCAAATCACCGAAGGGGGGGGGGGGGGGGGAGGGGGGGGGGGGGGGGGGGGGGGGGTCGCACTTACCATTGATAGGTGCATTAGCTTCTAATCAAACACAGCGCTATCTAATCTTATTCATATGACCTTTCCTGGGAATACATGCACATGCATGCACTTTACACGCTGCCGTGGTCACAAGTTTCAGATCGACAGCCTCCGGTTAATCCAAAATGGCTGCCTGCAAGCTGGGCAATCGATCCCATAGGCGGCCGGAGGGGGGGGAGCCCAGGGGGCTTTGGCCCCCCCCCCCCCCCCCCCCCCCCCCCACCCCCCTCCCCAGGCAATGGCGCCCCCTTCCCCCCACCCCCAATCCCTAAAACTATCGTTAATTACTACAATCCAAAGAGACTACAACATGCGGAGCATAATTTAGCTTGTAACACTCGCTCGCAAGCATTATTAGCAACAATCCAGAGTCAAACGGTTACGCGCGTATCGTAAGCCACGCCCACTTTTGGCGCCCCTCGTGTGCTTGGCCTTTCCCCTCTGGATCCGATGACCGCAAAGGATCCGATAGGTATGATCGCTGCGAGCGACGATTATTCCATTTTGGCGTTCAGGGGCAGGCTATAGTACTGCATGCTTGGGGCCAGCATGGATTAACACATAGTAGCATATATCTCCCTATGTGGTGCCAAAACCTTATACTACCATCCATGGAACCCGTCCTACTATGTGAGCCTGGTGGTGTGCTGGATGGTCCCAGTGCCTTTGGATGATGAGTAGGGTGTGGTCTACCTACTATTAGGTAGCACTTGTTCATAGAGTTCACTGTACGTGTGCATGTGTTATGGAGTGGGATGTGAGGCTCAGGATTGTGAGTACATGGACAAGATGCTGATGACTTAACTGGGACCAGCAAGCGTGCACTCAGCAAAGATTATAATAAATATATGGAATGTAGAGTATATGAATAATTGTGCATCATACAATTTATACTCCATGCACATTCCTCGCTTCCATCTAGGTCCATCAAGCTGGTTTCTGAATTGCTTCAGCACATTTTGTGACGGTGCCTGTTATTGGCAACAGCGTAGCCTCCTGCATGTAGTAGTGGCTTTCCTCTGTTAGGGATGGTCATGGTGCTTCTTGGGAGCACTACATGTACCTTATCCCTTTGTTCCCTGGGCCTCAGATTGAGGTATAATCATATCACCAAGAGGTTGAGGCCTCAACTGGCTCTGGTCTGTCTTCAGCAACAGGTTCCACATATGCATCTTGATGGTGATAGTGGGCAGTTCATATCCTTCTTCAGTTCTTCATAATCAACCTCTCATCCACTGGCCTGATTTGATCCACTTGTCGTTTCTGCACATCAAGATTTGTTCAAATCTTGACTGAAAACAAGCACCTTAGTGTGCCTCAAAAGGATGAGAAATCCATTCAACACAGACTTGCCGGTTTTATAATGAGCCAGTTACAGGAATTCTAGGCATTTGACAACAGAGGCAGCTCCAGCGTAACTCATGGTGGGAAGAAAGCTATGCTGTCATCTGATCTAATTGTAACCATCTTTGTGTGGCATCATTTCAAAGGCCACGAGTTACTACAGGTGATGGCAAGGGCTGGCTTTGCTTTAGGGAGGGAGGAAAAATGATGATTCATGACTACTGGACTGGACACACATGATGGCAGCCTGCTACAATCACACAGAAGATAATCCTGACAGGTTGATTTGGGAAATGGCTCGGCAAGGTCATTTGTGGCTGGGTGGTATACATATATGTTTAATTTTGTTGGAGCTTGTAAACCTCTGAAACATCTCAGGCACAAACTGTGGACCCTTGACCATTACAATTCATTGTGGTGTATACGATGTATTTCCTCACAATCCTGACTGATCCTTAGTGAGAAGGGTCTATTTCACACTGATCTTGACAATCAACCATTAGCAGCACTCTTTAGTGTTACAGCAACTGCTGCTTCTCGCCACTACAGAGTCAGGCACTCTATCTGTCGGCCTACATCTACACCATCAAGTATTGGAACACTTGCCCTTTCCAGATTACCTAGCCGACAACAGAACCAAATACTGAAGAACAGTGAGGATGTAATGGAGGACACAATAACATGGTACAGGAATTACAACTGCTACCCATGACAGTACTGTCTCTCTCAAGGCTGCAACACTGAAGGATCCTGAGCTCTCCAAAGTGATGAATTGCCCAGTCTGAATGGCCCACACCTAGCAAAATGTGTACCCAGTTCATTGATGGTCACCTCTGTTGTTCAGCTCATCATCACTGATACTTCTATGTCCACTTGTTGAAAGCATCTATCATGACAAGGAACATTTTCTCCTCAAGCAGCCCAGCAAGATCCGTATAGTGTATCCATTGCCAGTGGCCCTCAAGGATGCACAGCTCAAAGCTTTGAGCGTAATTTGATTCACATTGCTGTAGCTGCCTCTGGATGCTGTTTTGGCTTGGTTGTGGTTGCCACAGGATGTACTATCAAATTCCCCATCTTTAGGTGAGAAAGGACGTATATAGTGCATGAACCAGAGCCAGTTCTTGGTGATATGATTATACCTCTGACCGAGGCCCAGGGAACAAAGGGATAAGGTACATGTAGTGCTCCCAAGAAACACCATGACCATCCCTAACTGAGGAAAGCCACTACTACTACATGCAGGAGGCTATGCAGTTGCCAATACCCGGCACCTTCACAAAATGTGGAGAAGCAATTTGTAAGCCAGCTTGGTATACTGACGGATGGACCTAAATGGAAAGGAGGAATGTGCATGCATGGAGTATAAACCAGACTAAATTGTATGATGTGCAATTATCTGTATATACTATACATTCCATATATTTGTAAATATTAATTATAATGTTTGCTGAGTGCATGCTAGCTGGTCCCAGTTAAGTCATCAGCATCTTTTTCATGTACTTTACAATCCTGAGCCTCACAACACGCTCTGCAATACATGTGTGAACTCTATGAACAAGTGCTATGACTAATATAACTGCATGAAACATGATTAAATAGTAAGCAGACCACACCTCCTCACCATCCAAAAGCACTAGGACCATCCAGCACACCACCAGGCTTATACATGTATAGTTGGTACCAGGCTGCCATCATATGTGTCCAGTCCAGTAGTCATGAACCATCACTTTTCCTCCCTCTCTGAAGCAAAACGCTGCTCAATGGCTGCAGCCCTTGCCATCATCTATCAACTCGTGGCATTTGAAATAGTGCAGACGACAGCATAGCTTTCTTCCCACCATCAGAGCTGCCTCTGTTGTTGAATGACTATAGAATTTCTATAACTCGATAGAAAACTGGCAAGTCTGTGTTGAAGGGATCTCTCATCCTTTCAGGTGCTTGTTTCAAGATTTGAACAAACCTTGGTGTGCATGCATGCAGAAACGACAATTCAAGCGGATCAAATCAGGCCACTGAATGAGAGGTTGATTATGGAGAAAGACATGAACTGCCCACTATCACCATCAAGATGCATGGAACCTGTTACCGGCTGAACACAGAATCATAATTATACTTTGCCCTCCGGAAGACCGGAACCCCCTCCTCTCGATCTCCAATCCGTACCCGCGTGTTTCGCGTCCATGCAGGCGGTTATCGCCGCACCATTCATACACAGTTGAATGTTTCCGGGGCCCGTTGAATGTGTAACACTAACATTACTACGCCATTACTAACATAAATCCATTATTTCGTAAATGTACTAGTAGTTACGAAATCCAGTAGGGTTTATATTGCACTCTTCGGGACTCTACATTTATATGTAATAAAATGTACAAGTATTTTATCTGGAGGTAATTCCACTGAATGGCGCAATGAGCTGTAAGCCACCAGAAGTTGTATATGGGATCTTCTACCAGATAACAGAAAAAGGTGAAGAAAAAAAGAAAAAAAAACAGCGCAAAACTGATAGGTGAGTTGTGGGCCTTGTGGCATTTGTGGGGCAGCATATTAGAATTCCCTTCGATTATTTTGATATACCGCGCTTCAGTAAGTGCGTGCATTTTTAATACTGCATGGACGCCTGGCATTGCATGTCAATATTCACTCACCGTCACAACATATATACATGCATGTATAACCCTTCAATTTAGGGCACATTATTGTGCCGAATAGCAGCACTTGCGCGATGTGGAAGGTACATTTATGTGACGAGCGGGATGCGCGCACGAGCAACATGTTTACATTAGGAAAACTGCAGCTGTCGCTACGTTTTTACACACTACGTACATGTATAACGTATATAGTTTTTATCGACGTCAATATATCGCGATAGTATTGGACATCAGACGACATGGCGTGTAATACAAAGCTCCCATCCGACCCCGAATTTCTTCTCCGATATGGATAGCGATAATCAAGGGAATAATTTACTTTTTTCAATTTTGCTACGAAAAATCGAAGTTGATTAGCAACTCGGTGAGTTGCATATTCCAGCCGAGATGTGTGATATGATACATCATTTGTACACATGAAGGAATTTTCAGCAGAGCTATCCCACTCACATGTCCGTGCATTCGGATCGCTTTCAGGCGAACTGACGAATCGGACGACCACTAACCCCCCAACCCCTTCCACGAAGGCTGCATGCCTACGCTTAATCATCAGATTTGCTGATAGGAAATTGTCGCGATCGATGTCAAGTGTGTGTGTGTACAACGTCACTGATGTAACTTACGTTACGCGTACAGCGCATGTACAGACGCCTTTTTGATTGGCACGTCTTCTTTTGTACCTCTTCGCCTAGCACTTATACACTGAGCACCTGCCTGCAAACGTCGATAGTTTTAAAGTTGTTTCGTCGGCAACTTATAAAAACTGGATCGCAAAATGCGACGCGATACCGGTTAAATTATTTCCTGCCGATATAGTTGGACAAAGAAACCGCAACGGATGTGGCCCTTGTGGGCATTACAATGCACGAAACCATGCAAGTTGATGAGCAATATACATGTATATGTGTGCATGAGGAGGAAGGAACAGGAGAAGTGGTTATGGTGATGGAAGTAGCAGCTGAAATGGTGATGGACGAAGCTGCAAAAAGGGAAGCCAGCCATTTTATGCCTCCTTTTAGAACAACAACTGGTGTCACAGAGGATATGAGCAGCTTTGAGTTTGTATAGACTTCTTCATAGAACTGTTTCCTAAAGAGCTACATATACTTGGCTACATTAATTGTAAGGGAGACAAACAGATATGGGCAGCAGTATATCGTTAGTATTCAAGGCCTCAACGGGAAACCTATTAAGAGGATATAAAAAAGTTCCTGGCCTTCGTGATATCCATGAACATGCCAGACATGCAACAATACTGGAGCACCACATGGCCGTACACCTCCACCAACCATGAGCCATGACAGATTTCTGCTATTGCTGAAATTCTTGCATTTAGCTAACAATACAAAGATAGCGGCGAAGGGTGAACATGCATGTACCTTTCACGTTGCTAAATATAGGACCATATACACTTTTTTGTATCTTTTTACACCACCATTGCCTCCAAATTCTATATACCACCAACTTTCTCAGCTAGAGAGAATGTTAAAAAATAAAAATAAAAATTACCGTGTACTAAGCCCCCCCCCCCCCCCCCCCAAAAAAAGGCTCGTGTTTAAACAAGCGTAATTCATGGATCAGTAGCTGATCCAGGGGGGGGGGGGGGGGGGGGGGGGGGGGGAGGGTAGTCTCGTACTTAAATATACGTAACGATGATTATCGCTTACCGTATAACATCACGTGATGTTATACTGTAAGCGATAATCATCGTTACGTATAATTGGGTCTGGGTTCCGCCCCTACGTATACAAACGTACATGTGTACGTGAACATATGCAGAGATATAGTAGTGTAAGTGGCCAAGATTGATAGCAGGTATACACGAGGTACAGACTGACAAACATACAAAAATAAGGTGTATATATATATGTGTGATCACGGGTGTGCGTGTGACAATCTATTACAAAAGGTTCCATCAATACATTGTACTGCGCAAGCGCAGACTAATACTGCTCCCTTCTTTTTAGTGTTCCACATATATTCCGTACAGGATATCGGCGTTGTTCATTTAAGGGTGGTGCAGGTGGGTTCGCAATTTCTGGGACTGCTGCCTCTTCTTGCTGTACTGGATCATCGTCATCGCTGTCAACCAGATCCAGATTTGTACCAACTGGTTCTTGTTCTCTGGACCCTGTGTTCTCTGGCTTGTCATCGGATATTACACATGGCTTGAGCCTGTCAAAATGAACAAATGTTGTTTTCCTCCGACCTTGAAGGTTTTCGATTTTGTACGTGGTCTCGCCCAGTCGTTCCATGACCTTATTAAAGGGTCCTTTCCACGGATGGTGTAGCTTTCTGGATCGACCACGAGGAACAGCTGTGGAGTGTAACCACACCAACTCGCCCGGGCTAAATGGCTTCCCATGCACTTTTTGGTCATACAGCTCTTTCTGCCTTTTATGTTCGGCCTGACAGCCTCCCTCACCAGTGCGTATGCTTCTTGCAAGGCGTCTTTCAAGCAGCGTGCATACTCGGAGGTAGTGTTCGGCTCCATCTGATTAGTGCCGTACATCAGGTCGATCGGTAGCTTCGCCTGGCGCCCGAACATCAAGAAGAACGGAGTAAATCCTGTGGAGGAATGGACGCTAGGGTTGTAAGCCAGACAAAGGTTACGTATGTGCTGCTGCCAATCAGCTTGATGGTTGCCAACTGCGGTGGAAAGCATGTCCAATAGAGTCCGATTGAACCGCTCCACCATTCCATTGCACTGTGGGTGGTACGGCGTGGTGCGCGTTTTTCTGATCTGCAACAGTTTGCATATCTCCTTCACCAAATCTGACTCAAACTGTCGTCCCTGGTCGCTGTGGAGCTGTTCTGGAGGAGAAAAACGGCAGAACATTTCATCGACAAGTTTTTTAGCAACAGTTGTGGCCTCCTGGTTCCGTATAGCATACACTTCTACCCACCGGGTAAAATGGTCCACAGCTACCATGACATACTTACAGCCATCCTCAGTCTCGGGAAGGGGGCCCATTAAATCTACACTCACGATTTGCATCGGGTACCCAGCCTTAATGGTTTGCAGAGGAGCCCTTCTCTTTGGGGCAACCGTCTTCCTCGTGGTGCAGCTTATGCAGTTCCTACACCACTCTCCAACAGCTTCTGTACATCCTGGCCAGTAAAACCGCTCTTTCAGTCTGTGTTTCATCTTCTCCTCTCCAATGTGACCGCCTACGGCACCTTGATGGAGATCGCGAAGAGCGTCCTCTTGTAACTTCGCGGGTAAAACGAGCTGCCGGAATCTTCTACTTCCGTCCACGCATTTCTTCGACAGGATACCATCATAAATGCAGAGGGCGTCCCAGTGTTGCATCAGAAGACGACTTCCTCGACTCCACGATTTAACAATATCAGGGCTCGTTAGTTGACCACAAGATACAGCACAGTGAACAGGTTGGATGGTTGTGTCGTCAGTCCAGTTGCATCTGCCTCATCTCAGCTGGAGTATATTTCTGGAACGGATTGGAAACCACTCCTACCATGACGGTGTTTTCTGCTTCTATACCTTCGTCCCTACCGCACTGCCTGCATGGGACACGGGAAAGGGCGTCAGCGTTGCAATGGCGCAAGCCTTGGCGGTGCACAACGGTGAAGTTATACTCCTGGAGTCTCCTCTAGCCAGCGAGCCAGTTGACCTTCCGGTTCCTTAAAATTCCGGATCCAGACCAGATATCCATGGTCAGTTCGAAGGGTGAATTCTCGCCCAAGGAGATACTGTCTAAAATGATTCCACAACTGCTAATAATTCTTTACGTGTTATACAATACCTTTGCTCTGGCCTAGTAAGCGATCTGCTCGCATAGGCAATAACACGCTCAGAACCACAATCACTAACCTGTGAAAGCACAGCACCAATTCCAACATCACTTGCATCCGTGTCGAGTATGAAACGTCGCTCATAATCTGGGTATGCAAGGACTGGGGAAGAAACCAAACGCTTACGCAATTCATCAAAAGCATTTTGGCATCCAATGGTCCATTCGAAAGGTGCGTTTTTCTCTGTCAACCGCTGTAGTGGTTTTGAGATCAAGGCAAAGTCTTTGACAAAACGCCTATAGTAATTGGCTAGCCCCAAAAATTGTTGAACTTCTTTTCTATTCTGGGGAGTGGGCCACTTCGACACAGCCTCAGTTTTGCTTGGATCTGTTGCAACACCATTTGTGGATACTATATGGCCTAGAAATGTTACTTGCTGCCTGCAGAGTGTACACTTTTTTGGTTTTAGCTTGAGACCCGCCCCCCTCAGACGAGTGAAGACACTAGTGAGGTGATGTAAATGCTCCTGAAATGTAGTACCTACTACTATTATATCGTCAAAATACACTAAACAGCTCGACCATTTTAACCCACTCAACACTCTGTCCATTAAACGCTGAAATGTCGCTGGAGCGTTACATAAGCCAAATGGCATTACCTTAAATTGGTAAAGTCCTTCCGGTGTTGTGAAGGCTGTCTTAGGTTGATCCTCGGGAGCCACTTCCACTTGCCAGTACCCACTGGCAAGGTCGAGTGTGGTGAAGAATTTAGAACCAACCAGTGTGTCCAAAGTGTCGTCCACTCGAGGTAGCGGGTAGGCATCTTTTCTTGTTACTTCGTTTACCTTCCTGTAGTCTACGCAGAATCGTGTTGTCCCATCGTGCTTCTTTGCTAACACTATAGGTGAGGACCAAGGGCTGTCAGACTGTTGGATTACATCACTCTCCAGCATGTCCCTCAGCAAGCCTCGGAGCTCCTCCCTGCGTGCCTCAGGAATACGACGAGGATGTAGGTGCACTGGTTGAGCATCACTGGTGAAAATATGATGTTTCAGCTCTTTAGTGCGGCCCAAGTCCTTGCTGCTGAAAGAAAAGATATCGGCAAACTCCACAAGAAGAGAATAGAGTTGTTCTCTTTCACTCTCACTAATGTGACTCCCAACCTTAGACACCAAATCCCATAGAATGTTCTGGCATTCCAGTGAGACTTCTTGTAGTGTACATCTGTCATTTTAGAAAGACTTCCATACTATTCACATGCCAGTGGTCAGTTTTTATTTATTTAAACATATAGTATGCCTATTAAAATTTAGTGTACATAGAGTATGTTATGCACATTTTAGAAGCATAATCAATAAACATTTTTATCATGCAGACCAACACATTTCAGTGTATCCTGGTGACTGACAATATCACATCATATGCAATATTCCTGTATGCGGATGGTTTGATACAGTGGCCATCTTCTGGAGCACAGGTTGGGTTCAATGCTGGAGACAACATAAACTATGTGAATGTTCGAGGATCACGAACACCCAACATTCTTAACATTACTCAAATGAGTAATGTTGGAATAGGTGGTCAGTGGGTGTTTCAAACTGAAATACATCAAGGTAAAATTTCATTAATCATGCTTATATAAACATATCAGGATATGTTTCACTCCATTGTACTAACATTCTTGCTTTGCAGTATGGATCACGCATACATCTAGATGCATCTTTTACACACGTATGATGCATGTAGAAAAAGATTAAGGCATAAAATACAATTAGATGATAAGTAATTAAAAAAAGAAATAATAAGACAATAAATTTACTCCATGAATGAGGCCAGAGGAGCACCATCTTCAAACCCCAGCCCACTTCTCCATGTATACATATATACGGATTGGTCAATCAACTGTTATTAAAATCGTCTGGGTCTGAGAAACACCCTGTTGAAAATAGTAGCTGATGCCCTTAGCGAGTCTGTGGCAAGAGCCATTATGGGAAGGGGAGATAGTCCATGGGTATTTTTAAGGTTTGCAAACTATAGGTACGTACTTCTTTACTTAGCAACTATAATATCATTAGAAAGAGGAAAATCTGTGTTCCTAAACGACATACTTGGATCGAATCTGCGGTCTAAATATCAGTATAGTTATAACATCTCAAGCATCAATCTTTAAGCGGTAGATAATGCATGTTTGGAGCGGTAAAAAATGGTTGTGCTTACCTTGCATGCAGCTCATGTAACTCTGCAAATTATCCAAAGTCATTTGACACATAAAAGGGACACACATAATGAACTGAATGCATCTAAATATCTATTTCATCTCCAGTAATGAAATATACCAAGAATGCAAAAAGGTTTGAAACCAAAAAATACACTAGTCTGACTTGACATGACGATTTCCACTAAATTGGGCACTTAAAAACACAGTATTACTAATTTAAAGCTTTAGAGTAGCGATTTGGAAGTGTTTCAAGCCACAACGATTTGGAAGTATTTCAAGCCACAACGCACGCCCTAGTGTAAACCCCCTTGGGAATCGGCGGGAAGTTGTGATATTTTAAAAGCATAAAGGTTTAATTAAACCCAGAGAGCAAACTCCTCATCTCTTTGATCGCTCCTTGTAATGCCAAAAGGAAATAAACTAATAAACCCAAGTGACTATTTTTCTATGCGCCAACTTCAACTCGATGCATCACGTGTTATTAATTTGACAACAACAAAAACTTAGTAAGATATGAGTTACCTTCTAAGAGGAATCCAAAATAACCCCTTAATACTATTTCACTGGCGAGAGCTGTCTTTGGATCTGTCATTGCAAAACCTGGGTTGATATTTTCGGTCACAATTTTATTGTGGAATACTAGGGGCGGATCCAGGATTTCGGGAAGGGGTGTCTAATAAAGTGGGAATGGGTTCGGGAGGGGGCGTGCCCCTCAAGTGACAGCCTGGGGAAGGCTGCTAGCTCCCCTAGTGGAGCCTGGGGGCTGGGGAAGCCCCTTTTCTAACTTTTGCATTTATTTAGCATGAAAATACAGTGGAACCACGAAATGCGGACACCATCGGGACCCGCCTCAAGTGTTCTGATTATCAAGGTGTTCTTTATTCAGGGGTTGTAAATTATCAACATAACTTGTTTGGAACATAGAGATCGTGTCCTGTTTATCGAGGTGTCCATATTTCAGGGAGTCCGCATTTCGAGGTTCAACTGTACACATACTTTTGACAGGGATATCAATTTAATATTGATAACTACCAATGATTAATAGAAGCCTGCGTGGATAGCGACGAGGAAACTCTTCAATCACACTGCTCAGCAATTAAGTTGGTAACGCATGCGCAAAGGCTAAACGACATACACGTGTTACGGCCTCAAGTTAGTATTATATACCTATTTGACAGTATTTATTTAACTACCTGTTCCCTGAGGAAAAGAACCTGAGACCCCATCCAATTCACGTCTTTACTTCCTGCTTACATATGCGCGGTAATACTAACAGTAATAAGCCTACTAAATTAACCACGCATGCAAAATTAATTTTGGTTTCTTGGTCTTGGAGGGTCTTGGCTTTAGATTCACCCCCAACCCTCTCTGAAAATGTTGGATGAATGAACGCTAATTCGCAAATTTACTCGCGCTCTACTCGTTGAACGCTTCGTTTTTGAACGTGTCAATCGTATGCAATTAATTATTCATAAGTTAAATTATTCCTTGGATCCGCCACTGAATACGGTCACCTGTTTTACGTGTGATACTTAAGTGCCTACTATACATGTAGGTTTGTAGAATTTGCCTGTATGTACAGTAACTGTATTGGCATGTAATGTTTTAGCACCGCACCCATGAGCTGGAAACGATGCATTTCCAAGCCTGATGCAAGCTTCTGCCTTACAAAGTATGGCAGCTACGTGTGAACAAACCTCACCAAGTCTGTAATGCAAACCTTCCTTGTGCATCCAGCTGTACACATAACACATAGCACTTACCCTGCCATGTAGGAACAATGTTCCGTAATGATGGAGCCTGTTTTCTTGTTCACTCCAATCCAGGCCTCATGTGGTTTGTCGTTTATCCGCTGTGATGGTGCTACTTTTGCCATGAGGATACAATTTTCATTACCAATGTCACGATAATAGACTGTTCGAACCTAACCACTGAAATGGAAGTAGTGAAAATGTAACATACTCTTCACCTTATGTAATAGTTGTATGCCTGCTTTTAAAAGCCTTCAGCTTCTCTCTGGTGAATTCTCCAGCAAATAAACGTGAGGAAACTCTATTGGAGGCCAGCGTGACACATCATCAATCCATAACTCAACACTGATATTGTATGGGTCAAGAACTTCTACGCACTCCTCCTTGCTGCTCCGACCCGTGACATCATATAGACACTGTAGTTTTCGCTCATATCGCTCTTTTTCAGGTCCCTTCAGTGAATCACTGTAGCTCATTTCTTTACACGATGCTATTTTCTGGCGAAGCCCATTCTAACAACTCAAAAATTTGCCCACCAAAATGGCGACCAATGATATTCATAATAAATCTGGCCAAAGGTAACTATATTCATACGGTAATGGTTTCGCGCCGCAACTGGTCTATACAAAGTACAAATTGCGATAAACATTGCGTGATTTGCGTCATATTGGTCTGGGAACGAGACTAGCACGGCTGATATCGACACAGTACATAGGGTAGATTAAGGTAATTCGCCAGGGGGGAGTGTTCGCCACCCTTAACTTCAAACGCGGCGCTAGGGCTTACCTGACGTTTTTATATCGCAGCAAAATATGGAAATATTAGTACATGGAGTCTGTGTTTACGGCCCACAATTGAAGTTCTATTAGTTATTTCGGTTCTTACAACAAAAAAAATCAAAAACTAAGCTACCTTAATTTTCGGCAAAAGTGGTGCGGTAAACAACGCGCAATTGGAAGTGAGTTTATCTGGTGCAAGTCGCTGTCCGTAAAATACGTAGTCATGATCTGTTTAAAATCTTGTTATTAGAGGAGAGTGGTGATTGCTGGACAATATATGTAGTTCTATTTGTTATGAAACTTACTAGCTCGGGAATTAGGGTGGGTGGCGGACACTCCAATCGTAAATTACGCTATTAAGCAGTAGTCGCCACCCTTGGCGACTACTCAAACTTTCTGAAATGATGAGGTGAGAATAGTCTAAATAGCTACCATTAGGCCTATAAATGTTTGCTACCAATTATATATAAGTACTGTAAGTTGTTCATGTTGGGAAGGAGTGTTCGCCATGGGAGTGTGGCCTTCTTTCCCATACACACGTAATGGGATGTGCATAAATATATATTTTTTCTGACACTTCATGCTTCAAATGGTTACTGGATAAAACCACTGTTTTATTTTGTTTGGAACACTTTTTTGGAGAAACGAAGCGATAATAGTGTAGAATAAGGACTGAGGATCTCTTGAAACCAAGTATGTTTGAAGCACTACCCGTCCTTTTAAAAAAAAAAAAGTAAGAATACCGATATCGGTACTCGCGGGTGGCGAACACTACTTAATTGACCCTAAATGTCTTGACAACACTGACCTATCTAGTAGGCTTTGCTTTCGGCTCGCCGATTGCATTTTTATCCTGTGGCAAATTAGCCACCTTCGGAGCGCTGCCGTACTACGTATCTCTAGTGGCTCCTTGAGAAACGCACCTGGGATGTCTGCCTCTGTGAGTACTGTTGTGACAGAGGTTTCGTCGGTCGAAAATTATCAACATTGCTCGCGCGCAGGAAGAACTCCGGAAGTGACGCAATTAAGAATTCCTTACGCCGGGGTCTGACCTTTTTATTGATGACAGGGCAAGGTCACTAACAGTACACAATGAATGGACCCTTTGCATGAAAGATCGGAAGTACGATAAACGTCACGTCCGGAGTAAAAGCCATAGCGGTTGCCTAGAGACATTGTGTCACGTTCGCGGACCTTTGCGTAATAAAATGGCAGTCATTCCTTCCCGCTCGGACGGTTATCCTTCGGCCGATCCAGTTCCTGGTCAAACTATGCTGCCAACAGTAAGCTTGACCGAGTCTGACTTACCCGGAGCCTTTTTAAATGGATGGCTTTAAAAAGGCTCTGAGTATGTCAGAATCGGTCAAACATACTGTTGGCAGCATAGTTTGACCAGGAACTGGATCGGCCGAAGGATCAATGTCCGAGCGTTGCCATTTTATTACGCAAAGGTCCGTGGACGTGTCACAATGTCTCTAGGCAACCGCTGTGGTTTTTACTCCAGACGTGACGTTTATCGTACTTCCGATCTTTCATGCAAAGGTCCTCTAATGGTATAGTTTACATAGGATAGCCCTAGGCTTCTGCTTGTAACACACACTTGTGCTACTTTTTAAAAATAAGTTGTAGAGTCTTGTATAGCCACATATCAATGTAGAATTCTATGCTACCACACTAACGTGTATGTATAGATCTTCATGACATTTGTATATGTATACAACCTCTCAGTCACGTGGATACACAAGGGTCAACTGATGTACATCTAACCCAAATACTTATTGTATCATCGAAGTTGATCGAACGTACCTATTGGGTTTGGTAGCTTTCCAAGCCTATTACCCTGCTCAACGTACTTAAAGATCGAGTGCGCGTGTAAATACAGCGCAATGCGTCATTCGTTGACGCACGCGCAGCGCCGGAGGATTCTTTTGTTGAGGGTATAAAAGGAGCTTGCCTGGAAAAAGGTTTTTCCCCGTATCACGTGATACACAGCTAGTCCCCTTTGGGTGTGCGACGAGAGAGCCTCAGGGGGGTCTTCGATAAACACATAACATTGCATTAGGGACACATAACATTGTAAGGGGTAGCTATAGGGTTATATGTATATGTCCTCAAAGGATATGGAGGACCGTCGGATTACCGTATACCTTCGCAGGCTTGGCTTCGCGTTGGAACTATGTTACTCCGGTATACGTACGCTCCGTAGCAATGATGAATGATCTCGTAGCAGCCCAGGGCTATGAGCTGTCTTTATGGTAAGTTTAAGCGTACGTACCGCTAGTAAAAAATAAAAATAATAAGTCACGCGACCATTGACAAAGCCACGGCAATAATGTTTATATAATACTAGTACGTCAAAATGCTGTTCAAAGGTTGTTGTTTGCCACTAAGATGAAGTGCCATATTACATTTCAAGGACATACATGTAGAGACTGACATTACTCATGCCAGGTAATGATTGCAACTAGGCTACCATAAATGCTTATTAGTAGGAGATGTGGCCACATATCAGAGGAGCCAATGAATGGTGGTCCTCAATGTGCACCTTGTTTATGTGGACCATGCATAGTGTCGTAGCCACCTGATTTCCTGCACACACACACACACACACACACACACACACACACACACACACACACACACACACACACACACACACACACACACACACAACACACACATACACACACACACACAAACACACACCATATACATGTATTAGCAAGATTGGCATATATGTAGTCAGTCTTTTGTAATGTAGCAGTTCTGAAAAGAACTGTTTTTTATTACTGAGTACTATGGTCCACAGGTGTGTGGACCATAGTACACAGGGGTGGGGTGGGGGAGGGGGATTGGTCAACCCCCATATGCCCTCTCCAAGGCCTGGGTGGACTTCTCCTCTCCCCTCACCCCCTCCTCCTCCATAGTACACAGGGGTGTGGACCATAGTACACAGGGGTGTGGACCATAGTACACAGGGGTGTGGACCATAGTACACAGGGGTGTGGACCGTAGTACTCAGGGGTGTGGACCATAGTACACAGGGGTGTGGACCATAGTACACAGGGGTGTGGACCATAGTACACAGGGGTGGGGTGGGGGAGGGGGATTGGTCGACCCCCATATGCCCTCTCCAAGACCTGGGTGGACTTCTCCTCTCCCCTCACCCTCTCCTCCTCCATAGTACACAGGGGTGTGGACCATAGTACACAGGGGTGTGGACCGTAGTAAACAGGGTGTGCACAGGGGTGTGTGGGCCATAGTACACAGGGGTGTGGACCATAGTACACAGGGGTGTGTGTGGACCATAGTACACGGGTGTGGACCGTAGTACACAGGGGTGTGGACCATAGTACACAGGGGTGTGGACCATAGTATACAGGGGTGTGGATCATAGTACACAGGGGTGGGGTGGGGGAGGGGGATTGGTCGACCCCCATATGCCCTCTCCAAGGCCTGGGTGGACTTCTCCTCTCCCCTCACCCTCTCCTCCTCCATAGTACACAGGGGTGTGGACCATAGTACACAGGGGTGTGGACCGTAGTAAACAGGGTGTGGACCATAGTACACAGGGGTGTGTGGGCCATAGTACACAGGGGTGTGGACCATAGTACACAGAGGTGTGGACCATAGTACACAGGGGTGTGGACCATAGTATACAGGGGTGTGGATCATAGTACACAGGGGTGGGGTGGGGGAGGGGGATTGGTCGACCCCCATATGCCCTCTCCAAGGCCTGGGTGGACTTCTCCTCTTCCCTCACCCTCTCCTCCTCCATAGTACACAGGGGTGTGGACCATAGTACACAGGGGTGTGGACCATAGTACACAGGGGTGTGGACCGTAGTACTCAGGGGTGTGGACCATAGTACACAGGGGTGTGGACCATAGTACACAGGGGTGTGGACCAGGTGTGGACCATAGTACACAGGGGTGTGGACCATAGTACACAGGGGTGTGGACCATAGTACACAGGGGTGTGGACCATAGTACACAGGGGTGTGGACCATAGTACACAGAGGTGTGGACCATAAGATCCCTATTGTGTACAAGGTCTCCTACATCTACATGGTTCAGATAATCATTACACTTGATGGCTGTTACCATACCACTACTATTACCCCTACTCCTCCCCTAGTGGTAGGTAAGGGGAACAGTAGGGGTAGTAAGGAGTTGGTATAATAGTAGATAAAGGGAGTAAGGGGAAGAGTAGGGGTGGTGATAGGTAACCCCTACTCTTCTCTACCCCTACTCCTCCCCTTACCTACTATTGCCCTTAGTAGTAGATAAGGGGAACAGTAGGGGTAGTGATAGGTAAGGGGAGGAGTAGGTGTAGGGAAGAGTAGGACTATTACACCAACTCCTCCCCTTACTCCCCCTACTGTTCCCCTACCTACCACTAGAGGAGGAGTAGGGGTAATAGTAGGCTAGGTGAAGAATAGGGGTTGTGGTAGGTAAGGGGAGGAGTAGGGGTAGTAGTAAGTACTAGTAAGGGGAGGAGTAGGGGTAGTAGTAAGTACTAGTAAGGGGAGGAGTAGGGGTAAGGGGAGAAGTAGGAGTAGGGGTAAGGGGAGAAGTAGGAGTAGTGGTTGTAAGGGGAGGAGATACTGCTTTGACCATATATATACGTACCACAGTTGTCCAGTAACGAAGTTCAGTGGTGTAATGCTGGTACCAGGTGCGTCACAGTAAGTTGCGCGATCAAGTATGGCATTTAAGAAGATGGAGCGGACCGTGTGGCAAGAGTAGCCTCTTTTTAGTATCGGTATCAAGCTTCCCTTTCCTTTGCTCCGAGGCAAAAGTGGCTTCAAGAGTCAGTCTCTGACAGTCTGCCTGACCGTCGCCATTCTCAATCATAAACACGTGTTATTCGATTTTAATAGTCGTGAAAATTAGTTATTGCTGCCAGGATGTAAGAGTACGTTACGTAGTAAGGGTAATATGAAGGAGTTTGAGAGGTTTATAGACACCCCATGTTTCACAACGCTAGACAGACGCCATTTTTAGCCCATTAATTTGGCCGCATGGCCGGCTGACCGTTTTCCAGGCAAGCGCTTTTTATACGCGCGCATGCGGTAGCATTTTCTCAGCAGCATATTTGGCTTCGGTCGACGGGCATTCTTTTCGCAGAAGGAGAAGCGATGGAATCGTCCCGATGCGCTCTTCATGGCCGTTGAATTTTCGTTATATTGTTGCCTTTTTAAAGTTTAGTTTACGCTCGAGGTTCCGGTAATGCCCTCACCCGGTGGCTCGGGGTTCCGATGATATTTAGTAAATAGATCTACATGTATTAGTGCCCAAACCGGATACGTACTACATGTAGGTTAATTCAGAGATAGTATAGAGATACTATCTCTGGTTAATTACAACTAATAGATGTAGTGCCCAGACCTACACATTGGATTATATATACAGCTACTGGAGCAAAATATGACCAAGTTCTAAACTATTTGATCGTTTTGAGGCCTGTCAGGTTTCTACAGGATGCTGAAATATACGTCATATGCTAACACAACCATCGATATATACAATGTAGCCTCGTTACATTTTGACCACTGAAGCGAGAATGCCAATGAATTCTGCCGCTATTGGTGTTATTTTCATTTCTTTAAAGTGTTCCTATCTCGAGTTATACGTGGTGAAGAAGAACAAAAACGACAACGAGAAATACGGTGGGACTGGGTAAGAGTTCAGACAAATGTTTTGTTCTCCACAACCACGCGGTTTTATGACATCAAACAAACACGAAACTGGTCGTTTTTGACTGCTTGTTGGATGATGACAAAGAGCTAAGCGATCCGATTGATATGAGTCCTGTTAAAAGCGGGTCCCGTTTTTTATAACATTCAAAAATCGGGGTCAAATCCTATAAGCAAGTTACTAACGTAACGTAATTTTTCAGCAGTGTTCTACAAGATTTATTCTTATTTTAATTTGTATTGGCAACGCTTTAAGTTTGCGGTTAGTGCCTAGTGGTATATAATCTATGATTGTATTGTACCGGTGCCGTGTGCAATAGACTGCCTGGGTCCAGGTACATTCCACTTATATATACGCATTTTGAATGTGTTCCATTCATTTATTCGGTAACTTGCTTTGCTGATGCTACCTTCTGGAACTGCAGTCCCAGTGAGCTCATTTTATTCATATGGATCGGCTGCTGGTGATAGTGTGCTTCCTCCAACTAATGATGGATCATCTCCTGCCATTACATTGCCAACTCCATTTAGGTTCTATGGAGCTAATTATACTACAATATATGTAAGTACTACTACCGTACTTGATCGATGGTATCTAGCATTTTAAACTTACCACTCTGATCATGTGAGATTTTTACACCTCAGGTGAACAACAATGGTGACTTATCCTTTGGCGTATCATGGTCTGGGTACTCACCAACAGCATTTCCTATCCCCAACATTCCATTGGTAGCACCTTATCAGGCTGATGTTGACACCAGAGGTATTGGCAAGGTGTGGTACAGAAGTACACAGAATACAACACTTCTAGCAAAAGCAGCAAATGACATACGATTACTGTATGGGACCATCATTAGTCCTCAGTGGCTGTTCATTGCAACTTGGGATCATGTAGGATATTATTCCGTGAGAACTGATAAGGTACACCATACATAATCTTTCCTTGTAAAGGTATACACTGTGTGTTTCCTTAATTGGTAGATTTTTGGTTCTATATACACTGTATGCTAATTGGCACCCCGGGAAGGTGGATTATATTTTTCTATATAGCAGATTTTATTAGTCGCATATTGTTTCACATTATCATACAATGATATTGTTGAGAATTAAATTGAATGCTCAAGGAATATGCCCCATGCCTAGTTTGTACATAGAACCATATTCTTTAGGGCATACCAGGCCATGCAAATGCATCATTTAGAGCTAAAATCTAAAGGTGATGATGGCAGAACATAAGTAGATTTGATTTGGAATAATAGAGAATGGCCTAACACTATCACTTGATTTGTCATTTTAGTTCAACTGACTAAACTCATGCACTATATTTTGATTAGAAAATATCTGAAAAGGACTGACTGAGAATAGGGATTGTATTTTCATGCTTAGCAAAGTGTAAATTGTAATTGTAATTGTAACTGGAATTGGAATTGGAATTGTTTTTCTCAATGATAGAATACATAGAACAATAAATTACATTAAAAAGGTGCCTACTAAAATGGTAAAGTTTACAATGTAAAGTAGCGTGGGCTGAGCAAATATTTGCCTGAATTGTATTCATGAAACTATTATCTTGAATATTAAACTGACCACGTTCTATTGAAATCTGATGTATGTAAATGTATACAGCCTGAACCAACTGTAGTTTAAGAACTGATTACATTCTCATGTTTAACAACTGTGATGAAATGGCATGACAAATCCTGTAATCACATAAACGTACATGTAGCCAAAACTTAGTTCTTCTAAAGCCTACCTTGTGTATAATATTGAAATCTAACATATGGATATGAATATGTAAATGATTGACAGTTAATATATTAAATTATTACTGTAGTTGGATCTTGTAGTTTACATCTGTCATTTTAGAAAGACTTCCACATGCCAGTGGTCAGTTTTTATTTATTAAAACATATAGTATGCCTATTAAAATTTAGTGTACATAGAATATGTATTGCAAATTTTAGTAAACAGAATCATGTATAATCAATAATAGAATGTAAACATTTTTTATCATGCAGACCAACACATTTCAGTGTATCCTGGTGACTGACAATATCAGATCATATGCAATATTCCTGTATGCGAATGGTTTGATACAGTGGCCATCTTCTGGAGCACAGGTTGGGTTCAATGCTGGAGACAACATAAACTATGTGATTGTTCCAGGATCACGAACACCCAACATTCTTAACATTGCTCAAATGAGTAATGTTGGAATAGGTGGTCAGTGGGTGTTTCAAATAAACCAATTTCAAATCCATCAAGGTAAAATTTCAGTAATCATGCTTATATAAATACATGTGTTGATCAGGATATGTTTCACTGCATGCCATCATATAAACTAACATTCTTGCTTTGCAGCATCATGACCATAGTGTTTTGTTGGTAAGATCAATCTTGTAGGATTTGAAGGCAATAGTAGTGGTGGGGGGGGGGGGGGGGGGATTAAAAAAAAAAACAGAAGATTTAGGCCTTTTTTTTGAACATTTATATATAACTATTTCATATTTCCCTATCATACAACTGTAGTTTCCATAATTGCTTAATAGATTCAGTGTCTGTTTATAATATGTCTTTCAAATATAAAATATACATAGATGAATGTGGTCTGGGTATAAGTGGATGCAATCAGATTTGCACTAATACCATTGGAAGCTATGTGTGCAGTTGCTACCTTGGATACCAACTTTCATCTAACAATACAACTTGTGTGGGTAAGTACGCATGCCATGCATGTAAAATGTTCATATAACACTAAATGAGCTAAAGTATATATGATTTCATTACAATTTGATGAAGCACTGTATAAAAGTTTCTGCAAGTGGTATAATATGATGAATAAATCTATGCAGAATAGAGCATGATTGTATATCACACATCAAATTGTTCTTCTGTAACTATTTCATGCACATTTCCTTATCATACCACTGTAGTTTCCAATAATTGCTTTATTTCAAAATGTATTTATGATATGCCTTTAATATCAAATAGATGTAGATGAATGTGCTCTGGGCATCAGTGGCTGCAATCAGATTTGCACCAATACCATCGGAAGCTATGTGTGCAGTTGCTACCTTGGATACCAACTTTCATCGGACAATACAACTTGTGTGGGTAAGAATGCATGACTTTATAAGTGCATGTCATATAGCACTAAAGGAGCTGATTTTGTTATAATTTCATGTCGCACTGTATTACAGCCTTGCCTTTGCATGTGATACATAAATACTAAGCAGAATAGAACATGATTGTATATCACACATCAAACTGTTCTTCTGTATATCAGAAGGAGGAAATACCACAGTGCTAATGATAGCCTAATTATACTGGTATAGCAAATAACATGATCGAAACTACCCCACCTGATACTGATACTACTGGTATTCAGACGTAATTTGATTGTCATTACATAAGTTGTAGGTATCAGATAACATATATACTTTGCCATGTCGATTTCAGTTAATAAGAGAGTTAGGAAAAACAACAAAAAATAGTACTAATGAAAGCAATGTGTGCAATTGCTACCTTGGATACCAAAATTTTACTCTCACAACAAGACTTGTATAGGTAAGCAGATTACACCTATTTTGAGTTAGCTACAAGTAATAAACATCATTGACAACATATTATATCTATAACCAATATGACTCAAATGTATGTTAATTCCCAAATACTCATTAGAATTCTTGGTTAACTAGCTTATACCTTCACTGCACCTCTATATTGTGTGTTCAATATTATTTTTATATGATTGATCATTTGTTTACATTTTTAAGCACACAGCAGAAATTTAAATAACAAAAGGCCTACAGTTGTTCATATATGTGCTATGCATGTAAATATAGATGAATGTGCTCTTGATTTAAGTGGTTCAAAAGAATGTGTAGGCTACATGTTGAGTCGCTACATTGGATGCCAAATTTCATCCCACAATAAAAACATTTCATTACTGTTATGTATATGTTTTAGTGTGAGACGTCAATATGATCAGTCCAACATAAACACACAGATGTAGATGCATGTGCTCTTGGTATAAGCGGATGCAATAGTGGTGAGAATACATCCTAGTATCATTTGGCATCCGTGGATCCAGTAGTTTGTGGCCTTACTTATTAGTTCCTTGCATGCATTCCTTCATAGCCTGCAAGGTTATTGTTGGGTTCCCAAGTGTTGGGTGCGGACCATTAATGGTCCTTGGTCCAACCTACCCATTTAATTTTGTACTTTGGTTGGCCTTCGATGGCCAATAATCTATACATATATATGTATCATGTCATAATATAGTCATACCACAAGGACAATGTGTAACATGGAGGTATGATACTATGTCTAAAACATGCAGGTCTTACTCACGCCTCTAATATTGCTTGAGAGCTATGCACATCACTATTCACTCAATAAAATTCTTAGTTTACTAGATATAAACACATTATCTCTGAGAGCGTTAGTGGTATATAGGATTTGAAGGCAATGGTGGTGTAAAAAGGAAGGGAACAAGGGATTGGAGATACAATAATTATTCCTATATTTTTGTGGAACGGCATTACATTTATATACGAATAAATCCAACCTTTTTCCCTTCCTTTTTACACAACTATTGCCTACAAATCCTACAGTGTATATGTTAAGGCCCGATTTGAGTCAGTTAAATCCGGTCGACCCGGTCGTTCAAATCAGGTCGACCGGATTCAGATCAGTTGGGTTGACCCATTTCAGTTCTCTTGACCCGATTTGAATCGGGTTGGTGTGTTAGACCCGCTATGTTGTTCAGTTTTGTGGATTGGGCACAGTTTGGCCGTTTTGATAATAAAACACAATGCTGCATGCATGCTTCGAGTTACTACACACTTGCTGCAAATTAAATGCATGATGTTAATTTCCAATGAACTTGAAATTGCATTATATGAATGCGTGACAATACTGCATATAATATTTGAATGCAAACAGGCTAATGCTGCAAGAGTGACATAGCCACGTTATGCAGTGTTCCTATCGGACTCCTTGATGCACTTTTGGTTGAACATTTGACACACTCCATGCAACATATCTTTTGTATTCCGGCACTTGCAAAATACCTCATTTTGTCATTTTTCATGCATGTCCCTATACGTGCTCTCCTTCTGTTCAGCTTTTCAAAGGGGAAGGGTTGTATCACTCCATCTTCCAAGCTTGTAAATGGCCCTGCAAGGATGTACCTTCAGTGTTGAAGTGCAAGTACTGTGGGAGAGCAGTGGCAAATGCCAACGTATTTTTTCCCATCAACAGGAATAATTGTACGTTGATAACACGCTCAGTTGAAACAAGAATCGAACAGATCTGCTGCTTTGCCTTGTATTGAGATAATTTTTTTGACAATCGCAGTAAACAAAGCTGACAGCTTCAGTTGCTGATCCAGGAATTTAGGGGGGGGGGGGGGGGGGCGGGGATGTCGGATGTTTTTTTTATTTTTACCAATGGTAGATACCTTATGCATGAAAAAGTGTTTCCTTTAGCAGATCCGACAAGGACACCACGGATCTCTCGTTCACGCTTTTCTATTATTCATGCCCTCATCGTATCAGATTTGTGATCTTTGCATTCTTTTTTTGAGTTCATTTTGCCTGGCTGCTGTCTGTCAAAAATGTTGAAGTGCAATTCCATATAGGACTTTTTCACGTTCAACTCAAATACTCAAAGGTCCTGATCGCAGCGAGCCATCAGAAATTAGGCCTATCAGTATGCAGTAGATCTCAATCAGCATCTAAACAACGGGTGTAAAACCCCCTCTGAACTTCCTAACACTGATCGTGAGAGGAACCGTCAGAGGAAGATTGTCCTGCCAGGATGCCTATACAAGATGCAACCTGACAGTCAAGAACATTAAATGATTATGAAAGGTATCAGTTACTGACATCTGATCAAGAGAGGCTTGCAGATGATTTAGTGTTGCACGAATTAAGAAGGAGACATTGGCTTGAAGATTATAGATGGCTCTGATATGGTATTGATGAATTATTTTTTAAGGATATCATTCCTCATTTACGATCAGTTGATTGTGCATATAAATTTAAGACGACATGGTTAAATCCTGCTGGCTGGAAGAATTGACAGCCACATTATGAATTCATGCAAAGAGTTTAAGACTGAAGTATTTTCCTTAAATTTAGGAGCATTAGCCTTTCATATATGTGAAACTTTCACACAATAATGTTTAGTGGATCTGTATAAGATATAACTGATCACTTTCTAATGCAGTTAGATACAACTATGTTTTAATTTTAATTTGGGGGGGGGGGGGGGGGGGGGCTGCCACCATATCCTCCTCCCCTGGATCAGCCCCTGGGCCTGCACAAACCTAAGGTACTAAGTATGTGCGATACATGAAACATTGCCATGGGAACGCTACGTATGAATCAGTTACATGTTTTATTTATATACCGGACACCTGAAGATGAATGTTCTTCCAGGAATTTCTAAAGCCATTGGTATAAAAGTCGCTCTCTATCTCTAGTTATTCTCACCCAGAAAATGACGACCAAGGAGAAAAATGAGCCTGGGAACGAGCACAGAAGAGGTTTTTTTTTTTTTTTTTTTTTTTTTTTTGGTATACTTTTCAAGTAAACGGTCTGGCGGCTTGAAAAAAAAAACATGAAAATGATCACCATTCCCTTCTAGTTAGATAGTAACAAAAAGCTTCACTATCCATTTCTCGGTTTGTGAGTTATATGCGGGTCGCGTTTTTTAATTTAAAATTAATTTAATGATTTCATGATCTTGCCGGAACATCTAATGTTCCTCTGTATTTTGTGTTCAGTAACATTTCACATGATTCTTTATTAGGCAAAATGCTCAGGCGTTGCTGGCCCATCATTATTATTAATGTATTTGATTTTAATCTAATTAACAAAAGGCCACATGTAAGTTACATGTATGTGATGGTACATTGGATACGAATTTTCACTCCACCATAAATCTTTTACAATAGAACTTGTGTGGTTAATTATAAATTCGTAGCAAGTAATATTGTAATTAAGCAAACCATAAGGGCATTAGTATGATATGTATAACTTCCAAACACACAGACATAAATGAATGTGCTCTGGGTATAAGTGGATGCAATCATATTTGCAACAATACCATTGGAAGCTATGTGTGCAATTGCAACCTTGGTTACCAAATTTCTTCAAACAATAGAACGTGTGTAGGTAAGCATAATAAAGGCAGTTTATTTATATTCTGTGCTGTCATGTAGGATTATCAGTATAATTATGTTCGTGTACTACTTCCAAATACCATACATAGATGAATGTACTCTCAACATAAGTGGATGCAATCAGATTTACAACAACACCTACGGAAGCTATGTTTGTAGTTGCTACTACATACCAAATTTCTTCAAATAATAAAAAAATGTGTAGTTATGTTCAACTGCTATAATTACATCTATAATACTGTGATCACATCAAATTTAAGTACATTTAAGAAATGGTATGTACTGTGTGCATGTGTTTCTTTACATGGGTGCATGAAAGAAACATTACTTATCTTAGTGTATGGTGAGGAAATAAGAGAAAAATAATCCCTCTGAGTGTGGAAAGGATCATGATAGTGTAATCATTCGGTGAATTCCAGTACATGATACTAATAGTTTGTGCCTACATTGTATTTGTAATTGCAAAACTGTTACAAACCAGTCACTGATCGAGTAGTTGTGCTAACTAGGTTGCATTGTAACTATGCTTCTCCTCATTAACATCTCCAATTAATATAGAGGACCTGTTCAATGTTGCAGCCAGTGAGTTTACTTCTACGAATACGGTGATTGGGATATTTGGTGCGATGTGTGCTTTCACAATAATTTGCTGCATCTCTGTGGTCTTCATTGGCTACAAATGTCTAAAGAGGAGAACAGGGGCTGTAAGGTAAAATGAACACAGCAATGAATTTGGATTAGTATATTATTATTTTATAGCCTTGCATTTGAAAATGCAGCAGCCGTACAAATGGATGGCTCGAAGGCTTCTCCGTGTGATGGAGACTATGTGACAGTAAAAGATATCTTACCTGATAAGACTCCGACTGTTGAGGAGCTACGTGTGTAGTGGTGTAAAGCCTACATGTAGATGTACTTATTAGAACACATAAGCATTAGTTTGCTGTTTCATACCGTTATTGATTCTTTGAAGTGCTAGTGGCTGAATTATTTCCCTTTGCATTTGCTTAAATTGGCATATCTTGCTTTATATAATATTCATTTAAAGACAAGTCTACAGGTCGTAGGGTTCTTTTAAATTGGCATAGTACATAGAGTGCTTTTCACTTGTACCAACAGCTAATGCACTAATATGACCATATACCAGTGTCCACAAATAAATGCAATGCTTTATTAGATAATAAATACATACCTGTCAATATACGTATTTACATGTACAAATACTATTTTAACACGTCAAAAGATCATTCAGCATGATGTAATAAATTAATGTACAACTAACCAAGATAGTAATAGGCTGTATAGTTCAATAGAATTTGAGTTACTAGTATTTGCCAAACACACATTTGTTTTAATCGTGAGTTATAGGTATACTGTTTTAAAGTGCTATTACCCACCTTGTACCTGGATATTGTTCTTTAAGCTAGGTCAGGACTTGCAGTTAGAGCAGCTAGAATGCTCAGAAATTACCCTTTGTTCTGTAGTTGCACATGCATATGTAGACCCTTATACCAATGGACATGATTTGTTGGAGAGACTGGTCAGCCTCCTGGAATATGTCTCTCTTCATCAAAAGGTGATATTCCAGCTGTCAAAAAATTGTTTCACAGAAGTTGGGTTGATATAATTCAGAAGCATGCAAATTGTACCAGACTAGCTCTTCCTCTAGTAAAGACGTAGAAATCTGCCAATTATTTTTTTATTTCGGTACCCAATTTCTATTGAGGGCTGCCATGATGTGCTGTACGTTATTTGTATATCAGTTAATTTATTGCAGTATCTAAGCAAAGTTTGGTAGACTGGTAGTTAATTATGAAGTCTCTAGCCAAATATCTCACCTGGCGAACATCACATCTGATTTCACATTTAGGCGTCTTCCTCTAGTAAAGGCGTCATGAAATACTCATTATTATTATTTTTAAAAATCATAAAAAACATTTGTGTGTAAAAATTCTTAGGCAAATGCACACAGAAAGATCAGTAGTCCATTGCATCGACCTGCATGTCTGCCACCTGCAATGATCTTGCAAGGATAGCCCTGGCGTTTGCTCTCACAAGCACAATGCTCAGTCTGCCATATAGATCCCCCAAAACTTGGGATTTGCTACAGTATGCCATCTTAGCATTATGATCCACTAGAGAAAAGAGTTTTCTTTCTTTGATGGCATCTGAAATATGCCTTGTGCCTGATACTGAGGTGATGTGGGCTATGTTAGCCATTTCAACAGGATTGCGAATGCCCATTCCACCCATTTTACAGTGATTGAAAAGAGCAGTTGGTCTTGTTGGGATATTGCACTGTCAAAAATAGCAGGCCAAAAGGATGCATTAATAGCATTCCAAGCAGGGGTGAATGCATTGCCAATGTTTGGGATTAGTCTTTGTAAGTAAAGCTAGATCATTCAAATTGAAGAGATTTAGATAATGCTACAAAAGCAGCTTGTGGGTATGATTTTAAAACAAACCAAATATTACATTAACACACAAAACACACACACATAAACTTGATAATTGACTGTTTTTATAGAAGAAACATTCCTATGGATTTATATCAACATATTGTTTGGTAAATGTTCCAACTTACAGACAATGTGGGGCAGCCATCTTGTCCAGTGAGGTGACTTGGATCCACATTCTGCAATTTTAGCACTTAACATCGGCTCTAAGGTATAGTGAGCCTGTTGTACTAATACTAAGCCTTGAGATTGAGGATGACATGGTCGACCACTCACAAGTTGGCCAAGAAGCAACCATTTCTTCAATCAACTTGTTAACAATTTCTCTACCGTTGTCACTTTGTATAACACTAGGTAGGCACAGGTCACCTCCTTAGCTGACTTTTGTGCCAAGGGGAATGCAAAAGTGAATTTAGACCAATGGTCAACTATGTGTAGTATCCACTTAAAAATCCATCATGAGGCAAATGCGTCAAATCGATTAGATCAATCTATAAGGGATACATGCATATGTGTTATGTAATGCAGCATTATCACATAACATACCTAGCCTGTACTAGAGACAACAACCCATTTGCAATTATGGGCCGAAGATTTGGCTTTGTTTTTTGAGGCATTCTGAGACGGTACTGCGTGACACACAGCGTTATACATGTATAGTGTTCAACCACACGATATGAATATAAACTTTGAATCTGTATAAATGAAAAAATGCTAGTTAGTAGCTACAAATGTAGATATAAAGCGCCGCTTGAAAATACTCTTGCATACTCCTGCATGCAAATAGTCCTTGCTATGAACCTGTTCCAGCCAAAAATTCCTCCGCAATCGTAACTCTTCTATGCCCCCTCAACATCATTTGGTCATTGCCATTCTATATAAGACGAGTACAACTTACTGACACTATTTAGTCTATTGCTCAATTACATATGTGTAGTAACCGGGGGGGGGGGGGGGGGGGGGGGGGGGGGGGGGGGGCAAACAAAAAAGTGGAAGACACCATTGTGAAAGGATTAGTACCTGATCCTTTTCTTTTCACAGAAACAACCAGGACGTCTCTTATTCAACCGATTGCAAGTCCACCAGCGCAAAGCCGCTCTTTGTGACGATTGATGGTTAACGATTCTTTGCGCCACTTCCTTTCTGATCAGTGATCACCGCGCTTCTGGTACGTTTTCCACCAACAGGAAAAGAGGAGTCAATATATTCTTGAAACGACACCTTGATCGAGCCTTTCTCCATGCATCTCCACGAGTTCACACATTCATACGAGCATGCGCATTATGGCATGTCCGGCTAACCGGTTAATAAACAGGCTACGTATATTGAACATCCGTGCGGAACATATCCATAGATAGTATAGAGGGCATGACTGATATATGCAATGAACTGACGTCGACTGTGTTACATGCATGTATATACTGCAATGTTGTTTACAATGAGCTGCAATGTTTTGAAGGAGCTCTGCATGATGTTGCCTGCAGGAGTTCATAATGTTTGCCTTCAAACATCCACTGGCCTTTGAAATTTAAATGAGTGGGATAAAATGGTGGATTTCAACTGATAATCATGTAGTGGGCTTCACGTGTGCCACATGCATGTATCCACCTCATCCTGACTTAATTCAGCTGATCAATGTGAAGGTAGTTCAGGAATTGATTCTCTGGCTAGACCATGCTGTGGATAAGGTCTATAGACCCCTTGCCGTGTCATCCCGGGAAGGATCAAAACATTAACGGCCATATTGTTTTGGACCAAAAGTTTGATAGCTTCGAACGCTTTGGCTTAACTTACGCCAACGAAACGGTAAAACACCACTACTATTCTCATTCCCGCCTGATGTATAGTGATTGGCACCTCGTGTTAAAATACTCAATCGGTTATTATGATTATTTTCACTTATTCTGTCGCGTGGGAATGCACGAAATTACTTGGTATGGCCTGGGAATTGCGAACTTATAAAACGCTCAACAAAATTTGCGCATGCATGCGTATACGTAAGATTTAGTTTTGATAGTGTTTCGGCAACAAAAAAAACATGTCAGGACCTGTTGTTATTATACACTAGTGCAGGAATTTTTTAATTTGCTCACTTGCGCTGCATCGATCCACATATGCGTGGGCGTACCGTAGTAGTACATGTATCGTAAAGACTCGTTGCAGAAACGGAGGTATATTGTAGCCTTACAATTTTAATGTTCTCGTGAGTAGATGATTAACATGATTTTAATAAGACTTGTTAGCAGAAGTCTCGTGAGCAGACAACGCATCAATATTTAAAAGATGACGACGTTTAGGAAAAAAATAATTATGCTCTGTTGTAATTAATTGATTTGTCTTGAATTTAGTTAATGGATGTTTAATGTTCTTTTCATAATACACGTATGTTATAATCAGACCGCGAATACTAAAGCTGTTTGGAATTCAATTTGAAAAAAACAATTTTAGTTAATTGATTTTTCTTGTCTTGAAACATGATAAATCGTTTAAAAAGGTGGCAAATTTATTGGTGAAATCATAATTCTCAAATCTCTATCACAATCTTACATATTCACTCATGTTCTCCATTTCTGGCCATGAACCCAATGCAGCGGCAATGGTTTCTAGCATGATAGTATCTAAGAATGCAGTATAGAATTCATTACCCGTGCAAGGGGCTACTATCTTCCTGTTGTCGTAGGAATACGTGTACATGTATAGCCTTAAAAGGAAGCTAATTAAAATCACGATTGGTTATGAATACTTTTTACTGCGCGTATAAACGGCAGGGCTACGCTTGACAATTGACGCATTTTAGTCTGTTTAAATTACTCCACGGTCAGAGATACTCATGCAGCTTTAATTTGTTTACGCAAGTAGTTCCGCCTTATAGAATCAGTATTGTGGCCAATATACATGTATTATGGATTGCATAAACTGCATGAAGACAACTAAAATGTCAGAACCGAGATCTTTACTACACATGCTCTCGGCACAAAATGGTGCCCTTCGCAGCTCAAGAGTGAACTTACGGTGAATTTACACTCGATCAATTCCATAGAAGGAATTAATAAAGCTCTCCAATTCAAAGTGAATATGATTAATTGGCAATTAACAGAAACTCCCTCGACTCAGACGCATCCATCTGCCAAAACGAAAATAGTTTTTAACGCTGCGTTTCATTCGGCACATTTGTCGTCGTACAGTTTCTAAAGAATCTTATACTGATATGTTATTATGTACAGATGTATATCTGTTGCCTATCTGTATTAAGTGTTACTTTTAATATGTTTGTTACGCCGTATTCGGCTGCTTTTTTTTTGGCGTCAACCACTAGCTGGGATAGGTTTAAATATGTCCCTGCTGTATACGATAAAGGCAAGGTATAGAGGAGCTGCATGCTCTTAAAGCACATTTGGTCTAGCTTAATCCTTCAAATTACTGTGCGTAGCAATTTAGCGCGGCTCCGAAAAGTAGATCACAATACAGAAAACATTATAAGAGTGCGGAGGAGTAATCTACGAAAAAAATGTTTTTTCTTTTTTGACGTATAAAATCTTTTTTTAAAGACCATTCTATCTGATTAGATCGGGTGGAGTACATCTACTTTGGAGGGCCAACACACATTAAACGCCTCGTAGGCTAAAATGCTTTGTAAATTAAGGTATAGAGGTGCTCCAAATAATTTTATAGAACCTTTATGTGTTCATCAAGTTGAATTCATGCACGTACTTTGATACTGCTATGGAGGCTATTTGGCCTAAACACAATTGAATGTAATGATTTGCAATCGCTTTGGCGGAAGTCTCAAGATCTTTACTGACATGAAAAGGCGATTTATAAGAAATATCGCGTGCCCGACCACTTAGCGCTAACATGCAGGATCATTAAACATGCAGTTAAGTAATTTTTTTAGACTTTGGTTGTAGCCACGGCTGCGTTCTCCTTGTCATCCCCCCTTCGAATTACGCGGATAAGTTGTTGGTAGAGTAAATTAAATATTAAATTGATGGCGATACATTTGGCGGAACTTTTGCCAACTAGGTATCGCCAACAAGCCTTACATCTTAGCAGTACGGTATTCTCGTCACTGATGGGACATGTTCGTTACTATTAAAAAGCAATTCGGATGCTCCATTTGAAGATTTCCTGCATGGACCCGTTATTCACCGTTCTGGACTGTAAGCATTTTGATGGCTATTTGGTGCATGGGCACCCAAATAAACTTGCATACGTGCATGGAATAAACATTAAACCACACCTAATATGATGGGGGAGCTGATCTGCAATGAATTAAAACTCGATCAATGCCATATATAAGGAATAAAGCCCTCAAACATTCTGGCTAAATGGAAACGTCCTTGACGTGGAATTAATATAATTTTAACCGTGTCGCGGTTCACGACATACCATGGATGCATGAATAAATATAAGGCGTTAACTGTGACGTCGACTGTGCGTAAGCCTCTGCGTCTAGAAGGATATTTATGAGGACTTTTTTAATAATATTTATATAACGTCTATTCAGCACATATTCGTTGGTTTAGTCTGAAGTTGCATATCTAGCAGCTAGGTGGAGTGAAGAATTTTTTTTAGACCGTTTAGCTGATCAGATCGGGAGGAGTACGTCTATACATTGGAGGCCAACACGCATTGAAGGCCACGTGGGCTAAACTGTTTTGTAAAGGTAAGAGGTGCTCCATGCAAATAATTTTAGAATCTTTATGTGTTCATTAAATTCATGCACGTACATTTCTGTACTTTGATAAGGCTATTTGGCGTACAGCCAGAACAACAATTGAATTGCTTTGGGGGAAGTCTCAAGTAAAGCGATTTATAATTGGCGGAAATATCGCGTGGCCGCTTGAAGACTGACCACTTAGCGCTAACAGGATCATTAACAGTTAAATATTTAGACTTGGGCCGAAGGGATGCTGCCGCCTCAGCAATGGTGGCAGCCACGGCTGCAGCGTTCTCCTTGTCATCCCCTATTCAAAATACCGTCCGGGATAACTTGAATTGTTGGCGGGGAAAATTTAGTATTAAATTGATGGTGGAACTTTCTGCCAACTAGTTATCGCCAATAAGCCTTACATCTTAGCAGTACGGTATTTCTCGTCATGAGACATGTTCGGTACAGACTGTACTAGCTATTAATAAGCGATTTGTATGCTCCATTAGCCTCCATATGAAGATTTCCTGGACTCGTCTGTTATTCACCGGTCGCTCGATCTGCATGGACTGCATGGACTGCATGTTGATGGCTAGTTGGTGCCCCCAAACCTGCATTCGTGCATGGAATAAACATTAAACCACACCCAATCCGATGGGGAGCTCCTTACAATGAATTTACACCCCATATAAGGAATAAAGCCTTCACAGATACCGGCTAAATTGGGTCAACTATCGATAAGGTTTGTCCTTACCGCTTACCGGTTATCCGATACCGTTAAGCAACCGGTAAGACACTTTTCTTATCATTACCTTTCAGTAAGAGATAAATATTATCGGTAACACTCGGCTTTCTTATTGATTTTTTTATATTTCTTGTACTGGCCTTCCAAATAATTATTCACGACAACATGTGGGCAAAATTAACCGAATTAGTGTTATGAATAATTACTAGAGGGAATTTTCGCACTACACGTGTACAACATGAGTACATGTTTGAATAAAAGTTGTTCCTAGCATTGTGACGTCAGAGCAACGAACTGTGCGTTTGCGGACACACGTAACCGATATAAATCAATATACGGTCCGCTGGTACTAGTGTACAATTAACAACTACAGAGAGTGGGGAGACTTGACGTTTTTAACTTACATGTATAAAAATAAAGTTACTAGATAAGAAACACGTACCACAGGCTAAAACGCTTCGTCATCACAACAACCTAAGGTCCATATGATCATGCAAGTTAATTGCCATTGCAGTTTCCTTGCAAAATATCAGGTTATTCCGAAGGAGATTAGTGGCCATCGAAGGCCAACCAAAGTACGAAATACGTAGGTTGGACCAAGGACCGTTAATAGTCCGCACACAACACTTAGGAACCCATCAATAACCCTGCAGGCGCGGCTATTAAGGAATGCATGCAAGGAACTAATAAGGAAGGCCACAACCTACTGGATCCACGGACCACGGATACCAAATAATACTAAGATGCCAACAGATACCCTTTGGACACGCCTATTACTTTAGCGGTAATCATTACCGTTCAGTAAGAAAGCTTATATCGGTAAGTTTTTTTATCGATAGGCGTAAAGTAATTTCAGTAAATATTCGATAATAGGTGTTTACTTATACTGATAATTGCAGATAAGCTCAAAACCTTATCGATAGTTGACCCTACGGCTAAATGGCAATTAACGGAAACGCCCTAGACCTCCCGGCCAGCGAAATTAAAAAAATGGTGTCAGGGTTACCCATGTGCGCGGGAGACTCTGGGTCTGGAAGGATATATTTTTAATATATAATGAGTATTATGCACGCATACATGTATATTCGTTGGTCTTTGCAGCAGGAGGGAAGGATTTTCAAGTTCTTTTTGATGCATAAAATCTTTTTTAGACCGTTCTATCTGCATGATCAGATCGGTAGAGTGCGTCTGCTTCGGAGGCCAACATGCATTGAAGGCCACGTGGGCTAAACTGTTTTGCAAAGCTATAAGTGGAGCTCCAAACCATTTTGTAACCCTTATGTGTTCGTTATATTAATGCACGTACTTTGATAAGGTTATTTGGCCTAGCCAAAACAATTGATTTTAATTAACAATTTGAAATTGTTTTGGAGTAAGTACATGGCCGCTTAAAGCCCGACCACGTCACTTAGCGCTAGCAGGATCATTACCAGTTAAGTAATTTATTTAGACTTGGGCCGAAGGGCTGCTGCCACCTCAGCAATAGTGGCAGCCACGGCTGCAGCGTTCTTCTTGTCATCCCCCTTCGAAATACGGATAGCTTGTTGGCGGATAAAAATAAAATATGAAATTGATGGAGTAACTTTCGGCCAACTACATGTAGTTATCGTCAATAAGCCTTTACATCTTATACCGCGTTTACACGACGATGGTAGTTAGGTATATCTTGTTTGCATAACTAATAGAGTTTTCAACAACCGGAAAAGGTAACCAATTTGCAATACAAACGAACATCAACTAATCCACTCTCATTATGTATAGCAAGTGATGATTTAGACAATCAAGATTTTACATGCGTGTAGTTTGGTTTTCGTTCATTTTTATAGTATAGTATCACACTCATGTGCAGATTCATAACAATGCTGAACATTTTGGTGGAGATTGCTATCCTCATGTTGCTACTGAGTGTGCCTTCTGGAACTGCAGTCCCATTGAGCTCATTTTATTCATATGGATCAGCTGCTGGTGATAGTGTGCTTCCTCCAACTGATGATGGATCATCTCTTGCCATTACACTGCCAGCTCCATTCAGGTTCTTCAACACTTCTTATACTACTATATATGTAAGTTATGCAGTTGTTTTCTACTATAGTACTTGATCGTTCCTGTCTGGCATTTTCTAATCAATACTGATCATGTGATTTATACACCTCAGGTGAACAACAATGGTGACTTATCCTTTGGCCTGGCATGGTCTGGAATCTCGCCAACAGAATTTCCTATCCCCAACATTCCATTGGTAGCACCTTATCTGGCTGATGTTGACACCAGAGGTACTGGTAGAGTGTGGTACAGAAGTACACAAAATGCAGCACTTCTAGCAAAAGCAGCAAATGACATACGATTACTGAATGGGACCATCATTAGTCCTCAGTGGCTGTTCATTGCAACATGGGATCATGTTGGATATTATTCCATAGGAATTGATAAGGTACATTGAAGTACATACATGTACATGTGATGCAATGTATAACATGCAGGCATGTGTGTGTACTTTTAGCGGTTTGCACCATGTGTTTCTAAACATACCTTTTACTGCTGACATAACACATGAATCAGGGAGATCAACTTTTAAAATGATACAATAGCTCTTACATGCCTTTCCTTTTTAAGTTTCGTTAAAAGAGGTAAATTATCACAAATTCATTTTTTGTTGTTATTTACAATGGAACTTTTGTGAGGGATTTCTATACAGCGAAACATTGCTGAAGTTGCTAATGAGACATGCATAGTCGTGTTTTTCACGTTTTGGGGGGTCAACTTGCAAGCCCTTTAACTTCTGCACCATAACTGAGGAAGGAACGTCATTTTCAAGAATTCATTTACATTCATTTTGTACTTGCTGTGTTTCTTTGTGGCGTTTTATAAGGACTTATGTTTTGTCAAATATAGTGAATTAATTTCTGATATCAGTGGGGAAAAGTCCATTGGTAGATGCTTTGTTGGATTTGGGTTGCATTAGGGTAGGTAGTTTATAATTTCAATATAGCTTTTGTAGGAGCAAGAAATATTTTATTTTGTTTTTTATTAAGTCACATATTGTTTCACATTATCAAACAGTGATTCAAATAGAATTTTGTAGGTATATGCTCCATGCATGCCTATGTAGTACATTGGTCCACATTCTCTAAGGTATTACAAGCCATGCTGTTATCAGGACCCACGGTAGTGGGTCCTATGTAGGATTGGCTTCGGATTTGCTTAGGTGGGCGTGGTTTTGGATCGAGCGTTTTAAAAAGGTAACGAAGCGTTGCCTTTACTCGCCAGCTCGCATATAATCCATCACAAACATGACTGATGTGCACATATAACGTGAGCTTCGCTAAACAGTGCAGTTTACCTTGAGCGACAAGTCGGCGCCTAAATTCCGCCATTTAATTTTTCGTTCTTCTTCCGTTCATCACGTAGAACTCGCGACAGGAACGTCGTAAGAAGACGATATTAGCTGCAAAAAGTTGCATTTGAATTCCAAACGTGCCCTTTCATACAAATAAAACCTAAAGTTGTTGGTGATGAAATGCCGTGAAATGACCCAAGCAGGTGCAATTCATTATCGGTGAAAATTCTCGTTGCCTAGCAGTATCCAAGATGACGCCACAATTTACTGTTGCCAGGCTACGCACACAGCTGCAGATACAGGCGGTTCTTAATCTAATTCAGCAAAGGTGACCAAGCCAAAGAAAACGGCTCGTTAACAAAGAGAACTCTGAGTTTTAAAGGTATCCAAAGAACAAAGGTAGGCCTACTCAGCGTGAGCAATAATTGGATTCAATTGTTTTAATGAACCGCTTGACCTACCATTCCTCACAGGTAGCTGTTTTGACAGCCATCATTTCAAAGATGACAGTGAACTGTTTTATGGTTATTTTCATTGCAAGATGAAGCTACAATGTGCGCACGCTAGTGTGTTGTATCTGCATGGTTGTAGGCGGGTTGTATCCTTGTGTGCATTTGCCAGACCAGTAAACAAGTACCTCTACCAGCATCAAACAAAGCCACAACTGTCTACTATTGTTTTTTTGCCGAATCGACTAACGCGGTTAAGATCGAAGCCTGAAGGGTTCTAACTGTTATTTTTTGCCAGTACCATAGATATTTAGCATCAAGTAGTTATTCATTCCAACCCCAACCCCAAAACGGATTCTACACAGTTCAGTGTGTGGATCTGAGTAATAAAATATCCAGAAACCCGTTGGCATCCCCTCCGGCAAAGCCTATATATATGTTTACCTTAAGGTCCTATACGGCCACCTCGACAGCTGCACGTGTCACTCGATTCCGACATATCGCGGTGGTGATACGCTGCCAAACAACAAAAGAAGCAATAGTCGTTCCTTTAAACAACACCTCAAACTGAACGATGCTGTTTTCCACACCCTTATCTACAGCTACCTGTATTGTTCATACGCAACGGCTGCCTTTAGTTATTTGAAACCAAGCAACGTGCACTCGCGCCCCGTTAAATGGAAACTGATAAGCCTTGCCCAGTCTCGTACCCAGACCTTAACGTACATAAGCATTATCACTTACAGTATAATGCAGCGCCATTTCTCGCGTAGCGCCTGCGGTGATGTAATCCATCCGCTACTGCGAGTGTGGCTCTAGGTACGAGACTATAATCTACCTGAGTACCAATAAAATTAAAAAGAGGCCTATTTACTCAGATTACCCGATACCAATAAGAGGAATCTAAGTGTCCTATGCATTGCAACGAATACACTAAGCCATATATTGGATTGACTGAACACTCCTGGCAGGGAAAAAAAAATGAGGGGAACAAGTAAATCAAAAACTTCTCTATCGAGAAAGTGATTGGTGGTATGTAGGATTGGTGCAAAAAGCAAGGAAACAAGGTACAGTATGTTAAAGTGAGGTTTGGTAGGATCCTACAACTATAACAGTCCTACATTTGCAAATAGGCATCTTCATTTGCAAATTCAGGACTGTGAGTTGTAGGATCATACCAAACCCCACTTTAACATACTTTACCTTGTTTCCTTGCTTTTTGCACCAATCCTACATACCACCAATCACTTTCTCGATAGAGAAGTTTTTGATTTACTTGTAAATATATAATTTCATATCCAAATATAAAACAAAATACTTCTACCTCCTCCTTATGTGACTGTTGGCAGTGCAATTTATTCTTTATCTAAGTTGATTTGCTTTGGAAAAAGACAAATATAGTCATGTCAGAATCACCCCCACATTACTCACATGTTTCATAAATTAAATGCAACTGACTAAACCCAGAACAGCAATTGGATTGCAGAATCTGAAACAAACTTGCCAAACTGATTGTATTTTCATCCTGTAATTGTAATTGCTTTTCTTAATGAAACAATACATATCATAAATAATACAGCATTGAGAAAGGCAAGTAATGGCTAAATAATGGCCTTTGCATACTGCTTTCTACGTTTACAATACAGTACAGTAAGGTGGACTGAACAAAGATGTGCATAGACTGCATATTCTAGTTCTATTGTAGTCTGATATACATAATAACTGTACATTGTATAGAGCCCTGAAGTTGAGAGTTATTTTCTAACTGATTGCATTCTCATACTTAACAAGTATGCTGAGTCTTCCTGACAAATTCTCTAATCATTGTAGTGTCTTGAATTGAATAGTATTCCAAACCTATATGTAGCCAAATTCATGTGCTATAATAATATTGAAATTTAACATAAGGATATGAAACATAAGTGATCGGCAGTTATTACTTACTATAGACAATTGGATCGTGTAGTATTACTCCAAATAGAGTTCCATACTCTTCACGTGCCAGTGGTGAGTTGTGAAGTACCATGTATGATTTAAGAAAACAAGGTATGCCTTGTTAAAATTATGGAAATAGAATATAGCAATTTCATGCATTAATCTGCTATGACAGAATATTAAAAATCTTTACATGCAGACCAACACATTTCAGTGTATCCTGGTGACTGACAATATCACATCATATGCAATATTCCTGTATGCGGATGGTTTGATACAGTGGCCATCTTCTGGAGCACAGGTTGGGTTCAATGCTGGAGACAACATAAACTATGTGAATGTTCCAGGATCACGAACGCCCAACATTCTTAACATTAATCAAATGAGTAATGTTGGAGTAGGTGGTCTGTGGGTGTTTCAATTTTATCAAGGTAATAATTTCCATAATTTAGAATGCTTATAGAAATACATTATCATTCGCACATGTTGCTTATGTACATGGATAGAGCAGGATTTTTTTCACTGTCATTGTACTAACATTCTTGCTTTACAGATATGCATGTTTTAGAATGTAATAGACATAGGAAGTTTTCGTGGATACTGTCCCATATAATTATAATTTATTTCATGCTATATGTTCCGTGCTTAATAATGATAAAAAAGATTATAATTGCTTTAAGTATCAATATTTGTATCCTTTTAGAGTAGTTCATTTGATCTAGCCAATTAGTGCACTTACTGTTTGTTCGTAACTTTCCCAAACAGTTCAATCTTGTGGAGTATTGTATGGCTATGTTGAGGAGGAACTAATTTTGAATGGATTTGTGAAGTGCTATGACCAGCCATACTCATCTCCTACTAGATCAAGTGATTTGAGTAATTGCAGTGACTCACAAGTTGTATTTGTTGGTGCAAAATACGCGGAGATGTCACATACCTTTGCAATTGGAGCATTTGGTTCACCTAACATCTTTGCAGTAACTACTTCTACTAGTACAGCATATTATGACCCAGGAGGAGCTTACTGGTACCGTTATCCATCATACAGTTTTGGTTTTGCATCTTCATCCAGTGTGTACTTGAATTCTTGTGATTATGGTCAAGGTAATAACGACTGTGCTCATCGTCTGTGCTGGCATCTGGATCAGGGTATTGGTGGATACCGAGCTGGATGTACAATAGGGTTAAATGGTGATCCAACATGGAGAAAAGTGATTTACAAAGGAAGTGATGCACCACCTTGTTTTCCTGGTAAGAACAATCTTATTAATAAAATCAAAGTATAAAGGGTTTGTAGGCAATAGTAGTTTGGAAAATAAACACTAATAATAAAAATGATAAATTAGAACTTGAACATTAACGTTTCTTTTTAAAATGTATTGTGTATTCTGTACCTTGTTTTTCCCATAATAATAGTAATAATTATAACAATAATATTATCACTTCACCGCTTAACCCAACCACTTTGACTGAAGCGGGGGTGAGGTGTGTGGTCTTCTGCTCCGGTTGCTGAGGCGAGAAAGCATAATGCCAATGATTCCAAGTGTGCTGAGCATGGATGGGTGTGCATTCCCCTAGCTGTGGAGTCATATGGATCTTGGGGCATGGAAGCACAACAATCCTTCTTGCGGCTTGCAGCTTGTCTAGCCATCCAAATGGGATCAAATCACAGGCTACCATCTTGTACCAGAGGTTAAGCCTTTCGCTTGTGAGTGCCAATGCTAGAGTCTTGCTCTCCCATGCAAGGTTTCTGAATTTGGAGGAGGGAAATTGTGTATTTAAAAATTACGTACATATATAAATAATGATGTACATGTTCGTGTATTCTTGTATTGTATTAAAAATATATATTGATCCTTTGCAGCTTTTTGATAATGATATCAGACAGTGTTTTAAACATTGTTTTGTATTGGACACCTCTGACTCCACATGGCAGCAGGTTCAGCTCAGTCTATGCTATGGTAGCCTTGGCTTGCAGTCTCTTTCTCACCATTCTAGTACAGCATTTATTGCTTCTGTGTCCTCCTCTGGCTTTGGTGACAGAGATAATCAGTATCTTGTTCAGGCAATCAATAGTTTTAACACCCAGGTCCTTCCATCTGATACCATTTCTGTGGAATCTGTTCTGTCTTCTCCTATCAAACAGAGAACTTTGTCCCAAAAACTAGATAATCGTCTGTTCAAGACATTGTTAGTGTCTTCTTCATTTGCTAACAAGGCCCGTATTCTGTCTGAGTCTGCCCCTCACTCTGCTTCCTGAGTGTCTGTAGTACCATCTGCTGCATTGCATGGCTTCCACTGGGAACCTAATGAGTAGCCTTAAAATAGTGGCTTGGCCATGATTTCTCCAGGGGTTCACTATGCCCACTAAGCCCAGACACCACACCGCTAGACTCTCTACTGAGGCCATCATGCAGTGACCTGCAGGCAGGGTGGTGACATAGTGACCCGCCATTATCGGTTGCAAGACATAATTTTTGACTTTTGCCACAGTGCTGGTCTGGGAGTTAAGGTGGAGGTTGGTAGCTGATTAACACCGGATCTAGGCAAACTCGCCCACCTGATGTTTTGGTAGCGGACTAGGATAGAGGAAGACCAGCTGCGTGGGATATCACTGTAGCCTTACCACTCACCCCTACTGTGCTGAATGAGGCAGGAATGACTGCAGGGGCTGCAGCTGCTGCTAGCGAGCAAGCACATTGCCAATGTTCCTAAGTGCCAGGAACTAGGTTGGGTGTGTGTTCCTCTGGCTGTCGAGACGTATGGCAACTGGGGCAGAGAAGCACACACCACTTTTATCCATCTGGCCACTCGGCTTGCCATCTGTGTTTCTCTGCCGACAATAAAGGTCACTGCTGATTATTTTGGCAGACTTAGTCTGGTGCTAACTCGTAGCATAGCAAGACTGAGCTAATTTGTAGAGAAGCTTGCCCCAATCATTTGAGTAGACTACATGTATGTCTGAAACATTAGTTAGGCTTAGGTACTTTCACTACTTTGTAATAGTCTATTTAATAAGTAGCTATTATCTCGTGTGTGTTATTGTGGTGTAATTATCATAAATAAAGGAATGCGCCGGGTGTGTTAGGTCATAGATTAAAGACCGTTCTGTAAGGTCTTTAATCTATGCATGGTTATGCCTACTAAACGGGGTCGTAAAACGCGTGGCTCTCGCAGTTCGGCCCCTTGTTGTCGCTTCAATGGGGATAATGCGCGCTGCAGTGCAGGTTTTGCGCGTTTGTCAAGGCGAATCGACCGTGCACCAGTTGCCTCCCATTGAAACACGTTTGCTGCCCAAATGAAACTGCGGAAATGTCACGCGAAAAATTGGTCCGGGCAAAAAGTGGTCCGGGCGGACCACTTTTCGCTGCCAAAATTGGTCCGACCCAGGACCACTTTTGGTTGCCAAGTTTGGTCCGGGTTGCCAAAAGTGGTCCGGGTTTTATTAACTTGCATTAAACCAGTCCTTGCCCTGTTAAGTTCGTATGTATGGTGTGTTGCCAAATATGATCCGAGGTAATACATGTAAGTGTGCGCAGTAAAGATATAAGCGTATATACAATGTACGGTACGTGTACATGTACATGTATGACATGATTTACATTGCACGCTTTATATACATGTACTTCAATATATGTAGTATCAAATAATAGAGCAGTAAGATAAATACATACACTTTATTATTACTACTGGTCTGGGACAGTTTCAACATAGTTGAGGGTTGAAGGCGTGTTTTGGAGGATTGTTAATCAAATAGACCCTGATTTCATGATGGCACATGCACAGTATTCCTGTGATCCATGCAAGCGCACAGCAAGTGCAACGAAAAATGAAAACAGCAGGCCCGGGGCTTTTATAAATCCTTGCCGTTGCTAAAGGAGTGACTTCCGTTGGTGCTCTTGAGTCCAAAGAAACTTGTTCTTTAAACCAAAAGGTTTATAGCTTATTATATAGCATGATTCTTCATACACTATTTCAACATCTTCTTTTGTACACTGCAGGCATATGGCATGCATGCAGCATAAGAACCAAGCACCTGCACAATTTGCAATGAACTATGCATTCATCTGCTTTAAACAGTACGTGCATGCATGCACTGTTAATATGTGCATATACCTTCTTCAAAGTTATCATATAGATCCTGATTAACAATTAAATATTTCCTCCAATGGCGTCCTCAGTTAAGTTATGACTTACATGTAGTCCATGCAAAGAGATTTCTATGATCACTGCATAATGATGAACCTTTGCTGAAAATCAATCACCCTGTCTTATAGTGTAATGCATGCATCATACATGTATAACAGCCACCATGGCTACCATTGAATTCATCGAGAGTTACGTCGAGAGTTACGTTAGTAACTCTCATATAGGATTTGACCCTGATTGTGAATGTCATTAAAAAAACGCGACCCGCTTCTAGCGGGACTCCTGACGATTGGATCGCTTAGATGTTTCTCATTATCGAACTAGACGTTAAATACATACAGTTTAGCGTTTGTTCGACGTCACAAAACCACTTCTTTGCGGAGAACAAAACACTTTTCTAAACTCGTACCCAGTCCCACGTATTCTTGTCGGCCACTTTGAATGTCATAAAAAAACGCGACCCGCTTCTAACGGGACTCTTCACGATCGGATCGCTTAGATGTTTCTCAATATCGAACAAGACGTTAAAAACATGCAGTTTAGCGTTTGTTCGACGACACAAAACCGCTTCGTTGCGGAGAACAAAACACTTTTCTGAACTCGTACCCAGTCCCAGGTATTCTTGTCGGCCACTTTTTGTGTTGAAAACGCATAACTCGCGATAGGAACATTTCTAAGGAATAAAAACCACACCAATCGTTTCAGAATAGGTCGCCATACTCGCTTTGTGGTCAAATGGTCTCGAGGCTGCAAGATATGTAACCATGGTTGTGTTAGGACTTAGGAACTAACGTGTACTAACATGTCCTGAGAAACTCTCGACAGTTATTCGCTTTATGCACACGCTACAGTCTACAGTCAGTCCTGTAGGCCTAGTGGGAATGTGTACGGTCGGGGGACTAGTCGCTTTCAATCACTGATTAAAATAATATTATTGGTTTTTTTATTTTATTTTTTTTATTTTTTTTATTTTTTTTTATTTTTATTTATTTATATATATATTATAATTAAAATCATAACGGTTAATAATTATATATACAATATAAGCTCATACACACAACACTTGCTATATATAAACACACTACAGTTAAGATGGGATTCTACGGAGGATGGCTCTGGCATTCGCTCTTGTTAGGCAAATGCTCAAGCTTGCGAAAAGCTCAAAAGATATCTGTGCCTTTGGCAGAGACTTGTGGATCGCAAGCCTAGCAATTATCTGAGCCAGAAATATTGAAGCTTCGTTACCCCAAGCCCCATAGGAGTCAACTACATATATAATTGATTTTAAGATGGCGCGGGGTAAGCGCGTCTCAAGAGGCCTCCCGCATAGTTCTATCCCGCAATCGGATTCACAGCCTCTGGAACACAATCGCCAGAGCTTTTCTGCAGGTAGGTTTGAATGTATCTTACCTGGTTGCTCCTCTTCTTTAGGGACGAAGGATGCTTTTAAAAAACACCTGCAGGGACACTTTTCGAAAAACGACCCTGGAATCTCGGCGGACTTACTTCACGAAGCAGGTTTCACCGCTTGCGTGGATTGCAAATTAGTCCTTGTTACCATTAAGCGGTCCCGGTGCACGTCCTGCTTGAATGACAGCCGCCATTCATCCAAGTCCAATGGCAGCAGCTGTGAGTCCTTGTTTAATAATAGCGGTTCGATACTTGGTAGTTCGCTACCGCCCTCCGAGCCACCTTTATGTTATAATACGTCGTCAACTGGGCCATCCCGATCGTCGGTTTCGCATGGGACACCCTCATCACCGCAGCCCTCTCCTAGCACTTCATTCACACCTTCTTCTTCGGCAGTGCCAGCGCATACACTCCACATAGAACCTTCTGTGCCTCCATCACCTGTCCCAGTATCGCCCGAGCCTTTGCAAGTGGAGTCGGGAAGTGATCGAGCTATCCTCGCAATGATATCGCCTCAGGTACCAATAGTCCGACCTCTACACAGGAAGCAGTGCATTGTAGCTGACTGCCACGAGCTAATTGCTCCAACCATGTGGCGTTCACATATGGGCCTTCACGCACGGGGTCTCTTTCGGGGGGATGTACCTAGAGAATGGTTACAGGAACAAGGCCTGTACATATGTGATTGTCGAGCACTTGTGGCTATATCTCATCGTGCATCACATTCGCGAAGATGCGTAGCTGTCTTGGCAGCTCCTCCGGATCCAGCACCGATACCATCGCTTTCGGAAACCGAGTCCTTGCACAGTACAAACACAGTTTTACCATCTTTTGAAGAAGTTTGCCTACTATCCTGCCGAACCTTACGACACATTCCCAAAAAGTCTCGCCCTGCTTTACTCATTGGACTCTTGGCTGAAGTTATTTATGCTTCCAAAGTGCCTCTTGCCTTCAAAGAAAAGGGGTGGTAGGCATAATAAACCAACCCCAATAGATGCGCTATATGCAATCTGTGGTGCAGAGGAGAACACGCAACACTATGGAATATGGCGATGAGTCACAGAGCGATAGGCATCCACTCAGATGATTCTATCCCGCGAAATCTCATTAATTTTGCAGTCTCGCTGTCTCGTGAGGGTATGTTTGCTAAAGCTTGTAGAATTTTAGCATCCTCTGGCCTGGCACCAAATAGTGATGACACTTGGAAGTTGTTAAAGGATAAACACCCTGAGGGGCCGCTCCCTATTATCCCAGAAACAACTTCACAATCCATATCACTGAATGAAGATTTTGATGTTTATAATATCCTGAAATTTTTTCCAAAGGGTACAGCAGCAGGTCCTTCTGGCCTACGGGTACAGCACCTGTTGGATGCAGCTTCAATTCCACTTCCCACTACAATTTGTTCCCTTCTCAGGAGGGTTGTTAACCTCTTGGTCTCTGGGAAAGTCCCCCAGGAGGTTTCTCGTTTCATGGCTGGTGGGTCCTTGACAGCACTCAGCAAGTTAAAGCCTGGTTGTGCCCCGGACATAAGACCAATTGCTGTGGGTGAGGTCCTGAGAAGATTGACAGGGAAATGCTTGTGTGCTGTCATTAAACATAGGGTTGTTGATTTTTTTGAGCCCATACAGTTTGGTGTGGCTTGTCCAATGGGTTCAGAAAAGGTTATTCATGGAATAAGGGCCTGTGTGGATAAACATTGGAATGATTTGGACTTTTCTGTTCTCAAGGTGGATTTCAAGAATGCATTCAATTTAGTCTCCAGAGATGCTGTTTTACAGGAATGCGCGAAGCATTTCCCAGATTTGCTTCCTTGGGTGGCATGGTTTTATGGCTCTCACCCTTTTCTGTGGCACCCTATGGGCCAGCTAACATCACAATCAGGTGTGCAGCAGGGAGACCCACTGGGTCCTTTTCTGTTTGCTTTGGTCCTGCATAAGGTTGCTGGAGCTATTAAAGACGATACTGAGTGCAACCATCTATTATATCAAGCTTGGTATCTGGATGATGGCATATTAGCAGGCAAGAAGTCTTCAATTTGTAGATCTTTGACCCTTATACAGGAGTTAGGACCCCCTCTTGGCCTACATATCAATATCTCTAAATGTGAGCTGTACTGCCCAAGTGATGCCTCCCCTTTCCCACCAGAGCTCAAAGTTTTCCAATTGCCTCATTTTGAGATATTAGGATGCCCAATTGGTGACTACATATACTGTGCAAATTTTATTGCCTCAAAACGGCTTGAAGCTCGCAAGCTTTTGCACTGCTTGATAGAGGTTTCTGTCATAGACCCTCAAGTAGCTTTAACATTACTTCGTCTATGTGGTAGTTTTTGCAAGTTAAGCTACTTGGCTCGCTCAATTCCAACCAACTTGGTATCAGATGCTTTCAAGCTCTTCGATGATGACATCCACCACTGTTTCATGGACTGCATAGGTTTTGAAATGTCAGATGAGGCATGGTGTCAGGCCCAACTTGGCCTTAACAGTGGTGGTCTTGGGTTGCGCTCACTGTCACTACACTCCAGCTCAGCTTTTATTGCTTCCTTCTGCTCCTCTGGGGTGTATGATACAGATGACATACACCTTACAAATGCCTTGGACCACTTCAATTCTACTGTTGCTCCAATTGAGAAACTATCTGTCAATTCTGTGGTTTCCTCACCTGTCAGTCAGAAGCTTCTGTCTTCAAAAGTAAACGACTATTGCTTTCAAGTCCTCTTTGATGAATCCTCCCCTGCTAACAAGGCTCGGTTGCTATCAGTTTCAGCCCCCCACGCGACATCCTGGTTATCAGTTATTCCCTCCACATCCCTAGCTCTCCATCTTGACCCAATTGAATTCAGGGTAGCTGTCAAGTGGTGGCTAGGCCAAGATACCTCCCAGGGCTCTCAGTGTGCTTTCTGCCCTGCCCACAGTCTGGACCCTCTTGGACACCATGCATTAACATGCAAATGTGGGGGTGATGTTATTACACGCCATAATGCTCTCAGGGACACTTTAGCGCACTTTCTTCACCGTGCACATGCTTCAATCGAAGTTGAAGCTGGTGCTGGGCTCTTTCCTGACCATTCACAGTCAAGGCCTGCTGATATTCTCGTGAAGCATTGGAACCATGGAAGGCCCGTTGCCCTGGACATCTCCGTTGTCTCACCGCTAAATCCTTCAACTTTAGCTGAAGCGGGAGCAACGGTTGGTGCAGTCCTTGACGCAACGGAGAGGAGGAAACACCAGGCCAATGATGTAAAGTGTTTAGCTTTAGGGTGGGTCTCAACCCCTCTAGTAGTTGACTCCTATGGGGCTTGGGGTAACGAAGCTTCAATATTTATTGGTTTTTAAAAATGTATTTAATTTTGTTATAGCAATAGTAGTGCTTCGATCGTCGTTTGACACTTTTTGTTAGTGAAGTTGTTTTGTTTTTCAAAATGCCTTCACGTCAGGAAAAGAAAAGATCCAAACGACGGGAGACGTACCTCAAAACTCGAGACGACGTTTTAGATTCAGCCCGAGCGATCGAAAAGAAGAAAGAGCCCGAGCGTAAAGAGCAAAGAGCCTGAAAAGGAACGGACCTCTGGACGCAAAAGGCGTCGAGCAGACCCCACGTACCTTGAAAAGGAACGGACCTCTCGACGCAAGAGGTATCGAGCAGACCCTGAAAAAGGAACGAACGCGCAAGGTATCGAGCAGACCCTGAAAAGGGAACGAACGCGCAAGGTATCGAGCAGACCCTGAAAAAGGAACGAACGCGCAAGGTATCGAAAGAAACGGACTGCTAAAAGACAACAAGATTTGCAGAGTGCTGAACGTGCTCGCTCGGCGAAGGAGATAAGGTCACTCAAAGGTATGTCGTACCTGTACATATACACGTAGCTACCTACTGTTACTACATTTGTATGTAGTGCGTGCGTTTCTGCGACTACATGTACATGTACACTCATTTACCGGTACTGGCACTTTTTTTGTGAGGTCAGATGTGTATCTGTATTGATGCTTTAATAGCTTCACTAAATGTACATGTAATTAAAACGTGAGTGTAATGAATAGCATCAACATTTGTGGATTTATCCTACGTGTGATTGAATAGGGTCTGTTTTTAACACGTAACTATTGTATATGTAATGTTAACTGCTGCTAATTATTTCAATGTTTACCACTGTAGCTACTCCCTGTATGAACCAAACCATACCGTACTAAGGGAGTATAAGGGTGGCCTAGAAAAGGCTATTCTAAGGAATAGCATACTGCTTGATGAGTTAAATGATGCCTTCTGCAAAGTCTGTACTAGATCTGCACATGCAGCTGTTAGTGAGGTTTCTACATGATGTTTGTGCTATTAATGCAATAAAAGTAGCTGATAGTGACATTCTTGCTGGGGTATGGTACCATACTGATTAACATGACCCTAGCCCCAACAGCTAGTTTTAATTCTGCGTTACAATCTTTATTTAGCTTTTCTAGTTCAGATGCTGCCCTCTTGGTACATTTTGCTGTCTCTGCTGTTTCATCAAATTCATCAATACAGGGTATCTTTACAGCCTCTGAACCCACTTTAGAGAGCATGTCTATGTTAAACTGGTCACATGCCTTTCTTGTTACAAATAGGCACACAGAAGACAAACCCTGACCTAAAAGTTCTTGGAACTTTTCAACAGCTGTGCATGTAATAACAGTGGCTTTGTGCAACTGAGTAATTGTTTTATCTGAAATACAATTAACCCTGACATCGTTTAAAAAGTGACCAAATTCAGTGTCTCGTTTATGTCGCTCATTAATAGTCAGTTCATCATACTTTACAGTTTCCTTCCAGATGTTCACTGATGTCATGCAGCCTAGCCTTGCGGCAATTAATTTGTTGCTGAAATACCATTGAACCATTATCTGGAGGGAGCTGTAGTACATGTATGTCCCCAACAAACAGGACATTCATTGCCCCAAACCATTGGCTACTTCCAAACATTTCTTGAAGTCTAAGGTGTACATAAGCTAAACAGAGGCTGCTAAGCATGCTGACCTCATCAAAAATGATTAGCTTAAGATGTTTAAAACCGTTTCTCATCATTTTCAAAGATTCTTTTGGAAGTGGCCAATGAATTGATGTTTAATCATGTTCTATTGTCCATTGGATAAGCCTGTGAACTGTGACACCATCTATATTGAATGCAGCTAACCCAGTGGGGGCAGCTAGTGCACACCGTACAGAGTCTTTATTATCGTTCCACAATTCATTTACCATGGCTCTGATGGTATGAATTAGGAAGGACTTTCCTGTTCCACCAACCTGGCTTATGAATATGCACAGGGGGTTATTTTTAATACAGGAACATTCGCCATTTTGGTGAGAAAGATGGTCACTGCATGTACTTTTATTGCATTAGTAGCACAACATCATGTAGGAATTTTTCTACACATGCTCAGTGCTTTGTTAAGCAATGCATCTGCACAAACCTCACTAACAGCTGCATGTGCAGATCTAGAACCATGGATGGGTTTTGCAAAAGGCATCATTTAACTCATCTAACAGTATGCTATTCCATATACACATTGTATTAGTTACGTGTTAAAAACAGACCCCATTCAATCATGCGTAGGATAAATCCACAACTGTTGATGCTATTCATTACACTCACGTTTTAATTACATATAGCGAAGGTATTACAGCATCAATACATATACACATCTGACCTCACAAAAAAAGTGCAGTAAGTACCGGTAAATTAGTGTACGTGTACATGTACACCTGTAGTCGCAGAAACGCATGCACTACATACAAATGTAGTAACAGTAGGTAGCAGCTACATGTACATGTATTTGTATGGGTACGACATACCTTTGAGTGATCTTAACTCTTTTCGCCGAGCGAGCACATCCTGGACTCTGCCAAAATCGTTGTCTTTTAGCAGCCCGTTCTTTTTCAGGATCTGCTCGATACCTTGCGCGTTGAGACATCTGTTTCTTTTCAGGCCCTGCTTGATAGTTTTCACATTGAGAGGCCCGTTTCTTTTCAGTCTGGGTATCCAACTGATCAATTGCGCATCGGAGTACATATATGAACAAAAATGAATAAAACAAGTAAATAAAAAACATTCTCTATATGAGAAAGTTGGTGGTATATAGGATTTGAAAGTAATGGTGGTGTAAAAAGGAAGGAAACAAGGGTATAATAATAAGGGAAAATGGAATAGTCCTATATTTAGCACACAAACAACATACATGTACTATCCTACATGTAGAAATGTGCTAAATATAGGACTATTTCATTTTCCCTTATTATTAGACCCTTGTTTCCTTCCTTTTTACACCACCATTACTTTCAAATCCTATATACCACCAACTTTCTCATATAGAGAATGTTTTTTATTTACTTGTCCTCATCTTCTCTGGCAATGAACAAGCACCAGGCCAGACCTCCATAGGTGTAGAAGGTTTGGTGAATAGAAAAGCTAAGAGCTCACGGTGTTCCTATATATATATTATTATATATAATTATATATATAAGTGCATGCAAGCATGGAGTCTATATAATTCAACTTTATCGTTTGATCTGCACGAGGTAGAGCCCTATAGGCCTATACATGTATGTATAGCGCATGTGTTTTAAATATCTTCATAGTGTACTATTCTACAAAATTAAATTATAATATTATTATTATTATTAAGGAGCTAGGGTGGGTTTGCATCCCCATGGTGGTTGAGGCATATGGTGCTTGGGGGACAGAAGCAATGGAGTCATTTTCACTTCTGGCTTCTTGCCTTGGCAGCTAGCTCCAACAGGGCTAGAGCTAACGCCACAGCAATCCTCTCCAGATGCTTTGTTCCTGACTATTAACAATAGTAGGGTGCATTTATTTATTTTACTGCTGTAATTATATATATAATTATAATTTTAATTTTAATTTCATTGTTATTTCTATTTTATTTTACCTAGGAAAAACGTTATTATTAAATCCAAATGTTAAACAGATGCAGTGATTGTTCATAACCCAGTTAATTAATATTAATATGCTTCTTATATCAAATTCAAAACAGACATAGATGAATGTGCTCTGGGTGTAAGTGGCTGCAATCAGATATGCACCAGTACCAATGAAAGCTATGTGTGTAGTTGCTACCCTGGATACCTACTTTCATCAGACAATACAACATGTGTGGGTAAGTTAACAACATTACTTTTGAACATGGACTTGAATTTGAAGCTTTAGATAAAAATAATAATATCAGGTATCTGAGTTTGTACAAAGGGGGGGGGGGGGGGGGGCCGTCAACAGCTTGACCAATCTTTTTTTCACCTACCGTGTATACAAAATAATGCAATATTTCTAACTGTTTGCTGATTAAGATGTGTTTTGTGCATAATGAAATATGTAATTGAACAGATTTGTACCAATATCATTGGATGCCATTGCTAAATATCTTCAAACATTATAAATTGTTTGGTTATAAACAAATAGCTATAGCTAGTTAATGCTTAATTGCAAAATGTTGTGGTGTCATCAGAACAATGGCAGTATGCACATACAATTATGTATAAGTGCAGGCAATCCAAATTGCACTAATACCATATCTGCAGTTGCTGTCTTGTTTAACCCATTTCATCCCAAAATAAAACTATTGTGCACATATGCACAACTTAAACACACAGATACAAATGAATGTGCTCAGCGTATAAGTGGATGCAATCAGATTTGCACCAATACCAATGGAAGCTATGTGTGCAGTTGCTACCTTGGATACCAAATTTCATCAAACAATAGAACTTGCATAGGTAAGCAAACATACAGTGGATAAAACAATAAGGGCCATCAGAACAATGTATGCATGTACAATTATGAAATAAGTGCAGGTAATCAGAATTGCACCAATACCATTGGAATTTACAATAAGGGTCATCAGAACAATATATGCATGTACTTGAAATACACCTATGTATAAGTGCAGGCACCAATACCATTGAAATCTGAAGTTGCTGCCTTGGATACCCCATTCCATCGCAAAACTATTTTGCAAATAACTACAAATGTGAACAACTTAAACACACAGATACAAATGAATGTGCTCAGCGTATAAGTGGATGCAATCAGATTTGCACCAATACCATTGGAAGCTATGTATGCAGTTGCTACCTTGGATACCAAATTTCATCAAACAATAGAACTTGCATAGGTAAGTAAATATACAGTGGATAAAACAATAATGGTCATCAGAACAATGTATGCATGTACAATTATGAAATAAGTGCAGGTAATCAGAATTGCACCAATACCATTGGAATTTACAATAAGGGTTATCAGAACAACATATGCATGTACTTGAAATACACCTATGTATAAGTGCAGGCACCAATACCATTGAAAATATCCCATTCTATCGCAAAACTATTGTGTACATAACTACTAATATGCACAACTAAAACACACAGACATAGATGAATGTGCTCTGGGTATAAGTGGCTGTAATCAGATCTGCACCAATACCAATGGAAGCTACGTGTGCAATTGCTACCTTGGATACCAAATTTCTTCAAACAATAAGACTTGTATAGGTAAGCAAATACACTTGTTCTGAAGTGGAAAATAACACTTTCTCTATGAGTGTGACATATGGGTGTTATACATAATTATAATTATAATATTGTTCAGTATCATAAATAAGTAGCTTTAACTTTACTTCGTTTGTGTGGTAGCTTTTGTAAGTTAAGTTACTTGGCTCGCTCAACTCCAACTGATTTGGTATCAGATGCTTTCACGCTCTTTGATGATGACGTCCACCACTGTTTCATGGACTGTATAGGTTTCGCAACTTCAGATGAGGCATGGTGTCAGGCCCAGCTTGGCCTCAACAGTGGTGGTCTAGGTTTGCGCTCACTGTCCCTTCACTCAAGCTCAGCGTGTATCGCTTCTGTCTGTTCCTCTGGTATTGTTGATTCTGACGACATACACCTCACAAATGCCATTGACCACTTTAATTCTCATGTTTCTCCAATTGAGAAACTTTCGGTCAATTCCATTATCTCCTCACCCGTCAGTCAGAAGCTTCTGTCGTCTAAAGTGAATGATCATTGTTTGCAAAACCGTTTAGATCGATCCTCTCCTGCTAACAAGGCTAGGCTGCTATTAGTTTCAGCCCCTCATGCCACATCCTGGCTATCAGTTATTCCTTCCACATCCCAAGGTCTACATCTTGACCCCATTGAATTCAGGGTAGCTGTCAAGTGGTGGCTGGGCCTAGATACCTCACAGGGCTCTCAAAATAGGTACTAGTATGGACATTCCAGATGTACTACAAGGATGAATAGTTATATCTAAAACCTGACTCCCAACTTGAAGTAAACATCGTTTGCACATCTGCCCACTCAATGAAATTCTCTGCATGTTTATTTCTTACAACTATATTGTAATTTTCGGCTGTTCCGTCATATTCTCAGATCAGTATCGCTTCATACGATTGTTCATTATCATCCAACAGAGCAGAAATTTATGAAAGGCTTATGGCTGTTCATTATACACATGGATGTGCTATACATGAATTTGCTTTGGTTGTAAGTAGTGCAAAATTTACTTCAGGTATAAGTTAACTATAGTGCAAGATTTTAAGTAATATGCTGCTACATTGGATCCCAATTTATAATAGAATTTGTGCAGTAAAGTACATAGCAAGTAGCACTGTAATTGAGCAAAGTGTAAGGTCATCACTATGATATATGCAACTTTCATATACACAGATGTAGATGAATGTGCTCTGGGTATAAGTGGATGCAATCAGATATGCACCAATACTATTGGAAGCTATGTGTGCAGTTGTTACCATGGATACCAAACTTTGTCAGATAATAGCACATGTGTAGGTAAGCAACATAGAGCCAGTTTATTAATATCATGTAGGATTATCAGTATATGTTCATGTCAACTTCCACACACACAGACGCAGATGAATGTGCTCTGGGTATAAGTGGATGTAATCAGATATGCACCAATACCATTGGAAGCTATGTGTGCAGTTGCTACTTTGGATACCAGATTTCCTTAAACAATAAGACTTGTGTGGGTAAGCACATAGCCAGTATTATAATATGTAGTAACATGTATAGGATTATCAGTATAGGCTCATGTCAACTTCCAAACACCCAGATACAGATGAATGTGCTCTTGATATAAGTGGATGCAACCAAATTTGCACCAATAGCATTGGAAGCTATGTGTGCAGTTGCTACCTTGGATACCAAATTTCCTCAAACAATAAGACTTGTATGGGTAAGCACATAGCCAGTATAATTATATATTTCATTGTGAATCATAATGGTTCTGTGCAATGTACATGCACACAGACACAGATGAATGTGCTCTTGGTATAAGTGGATGCAATCAGATTTGCACCAATAGCATTGGAAGCTATGTGTGCAGTTGCTACAATGGATACCATACTGCATCAAATAATAAAACTTGTGTAGGTAAGTGCAAACATTATAAATTGCAGCTAAAATGCTGTGATTACATCAAGTACAACTAAGAAAGGATAGGAAAGATTTTTTTTTCGATGGTGACATCATTGAACATAGTGTTTGGTGGGGGGAGTGTACAAGCAATAATGAGGAATGAACAAATCCTCTGAGCATGGAAAAAGATCATGATAACTCAAATAATCATTTGGTGAATTTCAATGCAAGTTCATGATACTAATTTATTAGGCCAATTTGTAATTGCAAAACTGTTCCAAGCCAGTGACTGAACAGTTTTGTAACATTTTAAGTATGCTAACTGAGTTGTATTTTAACCATATTTCCACCATTTTCTCCTCATCAACATCTCCAATGCGATGTAGAGGACCTGGTTAATGTTGGAGCCGGTGAGTTCACTTCTACAGATTCAGTGATTGGGATAGTTGGTGCGATGTGTGCGTTCACAATAATTTGCTGCATCTCTGTGGTCTTCATTGGCTACAAATGTCTTAAGAGAAGAAAATGGGCTCCAAGGTATAATTAAGAGTTGTTTGGAATTTTGCATTAGTATATTTTTTATTTCTAGCATTGCATTTGAAAATGCAAATACCATACAAATGTCGGAGCATGCTACATACGAGTTGGATGGCTCTAAGGCTGATGGACGATATGTGACAGTAAAAGATATCTTACCTGATAAGACTCCGACTGTTGAGAAGCTACATGTGTAGTGGTGTAAAGCCTACATGTAGATGTACTTATTAGAACACATAAGCATTAGTTTGCTGTTAGATGGTTTTCAGTATCAAGTGTTAGTGGCTGTTTTTATCTTTAATTGGTATAGTATCTTGTTTCATATCATGTATACATTTAAAGGCGGTTGTGGTTATTTTGTTAAAGTGGCATAGTACATACAGTAATATAAATAAAACTTGCATTGTATATACTGCTGCAATGTGTGCTGAATGTAATATGATGATACTCCAATGTCCGTGTTTAAACATGTAACACTAAAATAGATATGTACCTGAGTGAATTCAGTTATCAAAATATGTATAATATACATCGAGTATTTTAATCAGGCATAAATTGAACTTGATGTAATAGTGTACCACTGCGCTAAAATTAAATTAATTGAGAATTATGCACTGAAGAATGACTTTATGATAGTTTATAATAATCTGGATTACACGTATCATTATTATATATTTTAAAACGGTCTATCACAAGTTCCCCTCCCCAAATTGCAATTGGTTCCCTAAGTCCAAATCTTCCTGGAGGTTGCCTTAGAACTAAGAGAAGGAACTGCCACTCTATTTAAAAATATATATATAATTATGTAGGATGCAAAACTACATGTAGTTAAATTGCATAAACTGTACAAGCAGTACAACCCACTTTTTGCATGAGATTTTTTTATACGTAATTCGTATTTGAGTATCTGTGATTGTAAAATGATTACTTTGCTTTAATACACCTTAGTTAACTGCATACCATTCTTCATATAAAGAAGTTAATTTGTTCAACACGCGTATGTTACATGTAAATGGGGCGAAATTGTAAACCAATTTGTTTACCCATGGCATCAATAATAAGTACAATTTCCACATAGAGAAATTATGTGTGATTAAATTATGTAAACAGGTGTGCATGACTCGAAAGGGGAAAGGTTGAATGCATGTGCATGATTGTGATGATTTGTTGCATTGTGTATAACTTTTTATAACTATAGCCTCATGCATGGTGGCTAGGGAGGAATGAGACCTCTCAGCCATTAAAACATCGAATGAATTTGGGTTACTCGTATTTACCAATGCAAATACACATTTGTTTTAATCGTGAGTTATATAGGTATACTGATTTAAAAGTGTTATTACACACCTTGTTGCATGAGAAAGTTAGTGGTACATGTAGGATTTGAAGGCAATGGTGGTGTAAAAAGGAAGGAACAAGGGATTGGAGATTGCTTTTGTTGAGGATCCGCATTGTACAAGAGATTGTGGTTGTTAAAAACTCGGGAGGACTCGAATTCGTAGTAAATTAAACTAAATTTAGTATCAAGTGATGCCGCTGTGTGCCCGTCAACCGTCAAAACGGGCACCGTCAAACTAGGCAATAAGGTTGGCTTGACCGCGTCAGGAAAAGAGGGTAATTGAATGCGAAACCACTTAACCATCAGCAGAACAACCGTGGACCGCCAAAAATTTGGACGGCCAATGACGAAAAATTATTGGATGACCGAGGACTGGGAACCTGTGAGCATAGATTCATACACCCGAAGTAACAATTCGATAACGAATGTCACTCACCAGATGATAGTATCCACGAGGGTGGGAACAAGGTGCAATCCGGTGTATCGCCACGGCCACAGGTTGGAACTGATAATTCCATGGTGGCGGAGGGGGACCATTTTTTTATCACCAAAAAACACGTCACCGCTACCAAAAGCAGTTCAGTGAATACTAAGTACATTGTACAATCCATAAGACAAGTAGCTTACTGAGATAAAAACGAAAATGACAAGTTTTCTAAAGAGGTCCAACCCGTAGCTTGCGCTCGAAAGAATTAAAATGTTCTTTCGGGTACAAATGCCTGAAAAACTTATAATGCCTATCCGCCGCCATTGGCCATTAGTGGGTGTGGCGTAGCATTGGAATGCACTTCGTTCCCAGCCCTATACACTGTTTGGCGATTATGTGTGAACAAAAATTAATTAATTAAGCAACTGGCGTTTAAATAACGTTATGAATGGTGGTTGACTTCCCTCACATCGCTCTGCTAGCCTACTAATCAGCCATACCGGCGTCCAACTATTTTTGCAGTTGAAACTTGTAATGAGATGGTCTATCTCTCTCCTAAAAGAATTAACTCTCAAAGCTAAAAAGGCCCCGATTGAACAGTATTTTACAATGAAGGTTTCCCCTTTATCTCTTTGTCATGCTGAGTGCCATATACATGTATTTATCTGTGCCACCACTCATAATCTGGATCTTTAAAGTCATGTGTTGATCGATATCAGAACTCCATGCCGGCGAGATCTGCACTTGCAACATTATAAGTGCATTTTTGGTTACGACAAAAGTGAGTTTCTCAGTCCCGTGAACTGTGACCCCATTAATTATTAGCATGGTGCATGTACATGTGTTTCATCACTTGTAATAGGAATCTATAACCCACATCAATGAAGGTTAAGAATTGCCGGCCAGTACATTCCCCCACCCCCACCCCCATCCCCACCCTCCTTTTCCTCCATAAAAATCTTGCAACAATATGCACCAGCTCAGTATATAGGTAATGCGGAACACCTGACAGCTTGGGCCTGCATCTCTATATGTGATCAGGTATGTTTTTATGCATGTAGATTTGTTTCAGTAAAATTACTTAGAATTCCAGCACTTGTATTACTGCCAGTAATTTAATTAGCTTCCTTCTTAACTGAGACAGAGCATTCTGAAATCAGTCAAAGCACACATAGAGCTTAAAAAGGACGAGCATGAAAACACCTATAAATTATAATTGTGGGCGCATGCATGGTGTGACAATTGTGGGTGGATCCCGGCCTTGCCTGTCGACGTCAGGCCAAGCGGACAGTCCGGTCTGAGCAGGCAGGCCGAACTGGTCTTCGGCAACCCTGATAATGTATAATATACTGCTGCGTCAAATTGCGACCGGGTATCGACCGGGACCGTCTTGAATCCAGGCGGCCACCCGCCAAATCACCAATTTGAATCAGTGTTCGTCCGTGAACGTGACCGGATATACATGGATAATAGCTGATCGCGGCATGGTATCACTTTTGGCATTCCTCTCGTCATGTACTTCACCTCTTTTGTTCCCATATCGCCTGCTGCTGCTGCATTGATCAGCCATGTAGATTTTGACAATCGAAAGATTGCGGCTTGTACGATACACGCCATGGGCCATATTACGTAATGATTACGTATATCAGTTTCATGCTGTTAAAACGTTTGACCCGTTTTAAAACCGGTCGATTAGCAGAGTAAATGTATTATACCTACCCCGTGGAAGTTAGCCGCACATTCCTCAGCCGCACATTCCAAGTAATTATCACCCAAATCGTGGCCGTACATGTACGGCTAATCGTAATCACTGACTTAAAATTATTCATTGAAGATACAATATGTAATCCGACATCCTACGTGGATAGATTAAACCCCATCAATCCAGTACGATGCCCCATCATACATGTATTCCAATGGATTCTCCGTTGTGACAAAAATGTATTAAAATTGGAAACATGGTGTCTCAGGTGCAATGCAAACAAGCCAGTGCAGCTGCTTGACAGTTCCCTTAATTGCTTACTATTACTTGAAACCGTACTACAAAAAATATTAATATTAGGTATGCAGTATTATTATATTATATCCAAAGGCAGAAACATTGCACACTGAGTAAGCGGCTTTGCTTCAGTGACATATTTGAGCAACAGGTATGGCTTTGACCCCTCCCACCCTAGGACATATTCAAAGGCTTTTTATTATACTGTTTTATAGTTAGGTTAAATGTTGTTATACTCATACTTAGGTTGAGAAATGCCTTTCACACCACAAAACTCACTTGGCATGCATAATTATTGCTGGATCAACAGTGCAATGCGTAGCTAGTACAGTTATTGTGGCAGGGTATTGGTAAATACATGTGAAATATCTTCTGTTCGTGTTATATTAAACTTTGTAGCAATAAGAGCTTAAGATTTGTGACAATCTAGATTCATGTGGGGGGGGGGGGGGGGGGGAGGGGGTATAATACAGCATTAGCACTACACACACAAACTTGGCTCACTTCAGGCCGAACCATGAATCAATTAGTTTGGGATAATGTAACTGATGCAGCTCCTCTGACATCGCTTTCCACTACTGTTATGTACAGATTGCTTTCTGACACCTGTGTTTTTAGGATTAATACTACACACATTAACAAATACATTTAGGTGCTGTACATACCATGTTGAGGCATTTCTGCAGTGGTCCATGTCACCGGTTTTTGTTCCATTTTACAATGGTTTGTGCATGTTCTTTACTACAAAATTCAGATGTGCTTTGATCAATCATTATGTTTCTGATCCTTCCTTATTATACAAATATATTGGTTGAAGTCATTTGAATACATACATGAACTTAACCTCTAAGTCCTTCACAATGTTCCTTACAAAGGTTCTACTGAATGGAAATTGCTGTTCACTGAATTGAAGATTCATTAAATCACACATGTACATAAAGCTGTCATTGATCTCAAGTTACGTGTAAGGGGGTCGTTTCATTCTGGGAAAGTACTTCATATAATGGTGTAAACCCCACTTAAGAGCAAATATACTGGTTTGTTACAGTATGATGGAATTAGGTACATCTTTGGTAGTATTGCAGCCTTTTCCACCATCACTATCGATGTCATCACCTGTACTATCATTAAGGTCTGTTTCAATATAATCAACAACATTGTCACTATTACGGTCTTCACTCCAAACAGAAGGGCAGACTGCTGCATGCATATATGCAATACGAATTAACACATAACTGTGTACTTCATGTTGCATGTCTCTTACTATCTTCTGGTGTAGTAATCGCTTCATATTATAAATACTTGTGATGCTTGATGATAATGATGGTGTGGCTGCGGCACCCTACATAAGCAGTTTTTTTTAAAGAAACAAAAACTATTATGATGGGCATGCACTAATGGTGATAATGAAGTCATACCTCTCGTTCAGTAAACTTGCTAGATTCCACTTCTAAACCAATTTAACCATGGGCCTTACTGCTATGATGTGATCAGTATACTGACCTGTTAATGTCCTTAGTGGATACAAGACACCTTCTGAAAACTCATGCACCATCTGAAGCCAAAAGCTATGCACCATTTTTTGTACGCCAATGCATATTAGAAAATTCAATAAGCTATTATTCACAATAGTAAGATACATGGGTATATTACAGTGCCGTGTTTTCTGTCTAGCTGCCTGTTGTGAGATATGCATGCAATTGCAAGGGACACAGCCATAAGCATTTCATATAGGCTCTCTTTAAAATTTCACTTACAAGACATGTAAACACACCATGCACAGTCCCTTGTATTTTCCTGTTTGGGCCAATTGGTGTTCTGCATGAAAATGTATAACACTCTAACATATATGTAGACTAAGCATGCACTATTAGTTATATAAACAATATATTACATACTGACTTAATTACTCATATATGTACTTATACTACAAAGCTAGAAGTTACATACCATTGAATCATTGTAAACCCAGTCAGCGCTTGCTATAATACCATTTTTGTATAATTGTACATCATTGTTGATGTATAACCTGATTAGAATATCTAAATGACAACACATATTTCAAGTACGTTTAAAATCTGTTTACCATATCCAGTTCACTGCATCCTCACTGTTGTGGAGGGAATTTATTCCTATGTAAAGAGGAAGCGTTTATTGGAGTGGGATATCCTTATGTTTCTAATACATAAACCATTGCATTGGAGCTTAATAGTATGTAATAAAAAATACTTTGTTTGGTTTGTTAATTTTACTTGCCGGCATCGTAGGTAGTGTACCTACAAACATGCACCATTGTAAGAAATAATGAGGAAGTCAACAATGGTACTCAGCTATATGTGATACAAACCTTGGAATACCTTTTCACACCTTGATATCCCTTACACTTAAATGAGGGCAAAAATGAAGGATCAAAACACATGATATTTTTCCCTTCCTGTGGGAGTCGAATATAGGTATGACTTTGGTATGGACGTATGCAATCCACACCTTATGCGCAGTTTGCATAACTAATTCCAAGTATGCAGAAATCACCTTTGAGTCCATCAACATCCCAGATGCCAAGCTTATTAGATCTTGCCTCTGCAACTAAAACATTGCATGTGGAATTGGTACTCTGAGCATAATAACCTTTATGAAATAGTATAGAGGTACATATGCATAACAAACAATGTTTTGTAACAGGTTTTAGCAGAACCTCAAGTTCTAGTTGTTGAGATAAACCACAGTTAACCTGCAAGGCATGTGTGTTAACATACCGGTCCTCATTATCATCTGAACATTACTTACCAATTTTGCATTAGCTTTAACAGAAACAGAACTATCTTTGTGAACAATGGGCTGCATAAATAATAATCTTTGATCTGTAATACATGTACTGTTTATACTGTCAATAATCTTTGATACCATATCAGTACATTACACGGTACATCTTGAAAAGCAAATAGAATCCCTAAATAATCATACCTAACTCTTGGTGAAGGCCAATGATTAAGCAATCACTCTCCTTCGGATTAATACCTTTATGTACACTTAACTTATATAAAAGTGTTATAGTGTTGCCATACATGATGCATGCATTACACTTGCAGATATTATTTTTTCTATACATATAATTATATTTATATGTCATGAGATTCATAATTGAATAAATTTTTGATTAAATATTGTACATACAGTCAGGTTGTTGGGTCCAATTATATCAATCATAACAATTATAATATTTTATGCATCACTCACAGTGCTCATAGAGGCAGTGTATATGGCATTACCTACATTGTTCTCTAATTCAGGAAAAACATTTCAAGTGAAACATTTGTAGCATTAAAATAACAGTATCTGCACATATCTGGAAGGCTAGTTAGGTGCTGATATCTTCCTGATATTTGAGTCACTGTATCTCTGCTTCTGACAATACAGGAATCTGTAAAAGAGCATGTAATGACTTAATCATTATTACAGTGCCCCTTGTTTGCATATTTTCCATGATGAAGCTGAAATTAAAAGGGTTATGACGTACAAGAATACAATCACTATGTGTCTTGATACCACTACAGCACATAGTTCATAAGTAGAACATCCTGTGGTTTTTGCATGAGACATTTCAAAGTGCCTGCATAATTATAGTACTTTTAAAATGTGTTTTTTGTGTACCTTGGTAATATAACACTACTCTGTGCTTTCTGCAAATTAGCCACCATTGATCTCTCGAAGTGAAGGACTAAAACACTGGGAATGTCACTTGTGCATTGTCTGTCGTGATTCGCATATCCCAGGCTTAATAAAACCTAAACAGAACTTGCAATGGCTATATTTATATCTTATACACACTTACAAATTTTCTTGTAAGTACCCATCAATCCACCCATTTATCAAATGCTTTATGTCACTAGAAACACCTAATGAAAGTACTGTCCACATTGCATTGTCACATATGGTCTACATGTATGTAGGTATAATGAGAACAGCACAGTGAATAAAACTGAAGCAGTTGTAAAGTAATGTACAGCATGATCCACATTTCATTATCCTTGTAGCAAACTGGCATGTGTAAGAGGATATATACATATAACCTGACACACAATGTACACAAAATGTTTAGTACATCTATATCCTACATATATTATGGGAAAGGATGAAATAATACCAGTATTTCACACTAGTATAGAGCTTGCTTGTCCAAGGCTGCACTTTAATCAGTACTCAAGGATACAGTTACTGGAACACATCCATGCATGTATAAATGTAAGGGTGCAGTTATAATTTTCTACCCACCTACCACATAGTCTGCATGGGAACATGTTTGGTTGTGACGTTACACAGACAATCTGATCTCTTTACTGCATGGGAACCCAGGCCTTTTTGAGAGAGCTGTGTCCTGCAAGGCTGCAGAGCTGAATGTGTTTGCAGTACCAATATGGCATACACCAGAACTTATATGCGCATTGAATTGGCTATATGGACTAGGATATACATATACCACAGCACAAACTTTCTCAAAGCTCCAGAATTGACATGTTCACAAGCCCCGTATTATTATGAGTAAAATGAACCATGATCCTATCTGCACGCATACTGCTGAAGAGCGAAGTTCACTAGTGCCTTCGAGTACTAGTGATATGTTAACGTCACGTGTAAAACCTAGTGATATAATAACGCCCCAAATCAATGACAGCTATGATAATCATCATTAGAAAGCAACATGTTACACAGACAAAACAAAACATCAGTAAATGTCAAGTCCACAAGTAGAGCTTGCTGCTGAGGATAACAGAGAAAGGCTCCCTGAAGAACCATGCAAGAGCCAAACTGCATGTGTGTGAGACAGAGCACATGGGTGAATGCACATACATGTATATACCCATATCACACCTCTTCACAAAGTACATGCACATACTTCACTAAGTACACATACAACACCTCTTCACTAAGTACACATACAACACCTCTTCACTAAGTATATCCACCCCTTCACTAAAGTACGTACACACCTCTACACTAAGTGCACACACCTCTTCACCAGGTACACATACTCACCTCTTCACTAAGTACACATACAACACCTCTTCACTAAGTACACACCCCTTCACTAAGTACACACCCCTTCATTAAGTACCACCCCTTCACTTAGTACACACCTCTACACTAAGTACACACACCTCTTCACCAGGTACACATACTCACCTCTTCACTAAGTACACATACAACACCTCTTCACTAAGTACACACCCCTTAACTAAGTACACACCCCTTCACTAAGTACACACCCCTTCACTAAGTACACACCCCTTCACTAAGTACACACCCTTTCACTAAGTACACACCCCTTCACTAAGTACACACCCCTTCACTAAGTACACACCCCTTCCCTAAGTACACACCCCTTCACTAAGTACGCACCCCTTCACTAAGTACACACCTCTACACTAAGTACACACACCTCTTCACCAGGTACACATACTCACCTCTTCACTAAGTACACATACATACCTCTTCACCAAGAACACACACATCTCTTCACTAAGTACACATACACACACATCTTGGTGATTTTATGCTGTGCATGACGCAGCCTGGTAGGCTATCAAGGGACATAGCCACAATCCTAAAGTGGGAGGGGCCAAGCCCATACCTTGTGCTCACATATGTCAAGTGGGTCATGTGTGATGTTTCTTTCATGCAGGTGTACTGGTAACTTGGTGTTTTTGTGCTGTGCATTAAGTACACTGGTAGGCTATCAAGGGACATAGCCACGGTCCTAAAGTGGGAGGGGCCAAGCCCATATCTTGTGCTCACATATGTCAAGTGGGTCATGTGTGATGTTTCTGTTATGCAGGTGTACTGGTATCTTGGTGTTTTGTGCTGTCACCCTGGTAGGCTATCAAGGGACGTAGCCACGGTCCTAAAGTGGGAGGGGCCAAGCCCATACCTTGTGCTCACGTATGTCAAGTGGGCCATGTGTGATGTTTCTGTCATGCAGGTGTACTGGTAACTTGGTGTTTTTGTGCTGTGCATTAAGTACACTGGTAGGCTATCAAGGGACATAGCCACGGTCCTAAAGTGGGAGGGGCCAAGCCCATATCTTGTGCTCACATATGTCAAGTGGGTCATGTGTGATGTTTCTGTTATGCAGGTGTACTGGTATCTTGGTGTTTTGTGCTGTCACCCTGGTAGGCTATCAAGGGACGTAGCCACGGTCCTAAAGTGGGAGGGGCCAAGCCCATACCTTGTGCTCACGTATGTCAAGTGGGCCATGTGTGATGTTTCTGTCATGCAGGTGTACTGGTATCTTGGTGTTTTTGTGCTGTGCATGAAGCACCCTGTGATGGAATAGTAGGTCATCAAGGGACTTAGCCATGGTCTTAACGTGGGAAGGGCCAAGGACATACCTCGTGCTAAGATATGCCAGATGGAGTAGTATTGTAGGCCATCACAGTTATAGCTATCAGCATGTGCATGTACATGTGTACACTTACGTCCTCACTTGGTCCAGCGTTCAGGAACCGCCCGTGTTGTGTATCGAGTATCCGGATATGGGATATATCCACTAGGGTGCGCATACAACGGCCGCCGCTTGTGGAATGTTAATTATTTAATTTAGGAATGTCCGGCTGAGGAATGTGCGGCTAACTTCAACGGGGTTGGATTTGAGCAGTTGCGGGAGATATTTACAAGTGTTTCGCTGGACAAATTCCCAAGAGTGTCGCAGCTGATGCAAAATGTGGAGAGTTTACCAAAAATAGCAAAATGGCTGAATGAACGCCCTGCTACCCCAAAATAATCGTTCAGTAAATTTGCACTTGACTTGTGGGGAAGTCGACGGATAGCATGAAACTGCATTTGAAAAAGCGGCAAGGTCAATTAACTTTTTACTTATACCATAGATAGTATAAAAAGCGCATGCAAGGTCAATTTACTTTTTATTGTTTTCATTTTTTTTTTTCTTTCATTTTCATTTCTTGCTTGTATGTTCACATGATGTTTCATGATTGCAAGGATCTTTTGAGTGCTGAAAATGTTTTGTTCCTTGTATTTCTGAAATGGGAGCGTGTACAGTGATGCCAGAAGGCCAGGAACCATATACTGAGATGTTTTGGAGAACTATACACCGTTGCAGAATGCAGCAGTTTGTATGCAGATATTGTTTCTTTGCAACAAGGTCATCTATTTACTACCACTATTAATTCATGTAGCTGTTCTTCATTGCATACAGCTAGTCCAGTGGGATAAATGTTCAGTTGATTTACGATTAAATAGGCATGGTTGAATGGATTGGTGAGTTTAAAAAGTGACATTTTCGTGCAAAGGTGATCTGCAAGTATGTATTGCAAGAAATGTGCATGAGGATCACGCGATGATAATGTAACTTCCATAGTCCTGATCAATAATATTCGTATAGCTGGCAGTTGATGACATTATTCATGATTATATCTTCATGATAAAAAATATTAGCGCTTGTAGGCTTTAAGTTAACACTCAACAGACTGATCCGCCCGATAAATCTAGTCGCTCGTACTCTATACGCTCACGAGAGGATTGGAACAGAGTCAACAGACAGTCTGCGAAATGACTTTTGACCTCTAGTATAAACTTCAATTTAAAACGTGGTTGTTATGCACCTATCAATATATGGTAAGTGCGACCACCCCCCAACCGGGATATATAGGAGATTAGTGGGGGATTTGACCATTGTTTCTACCAGCACGCGTTCGGGAGATTTGACATTGGGTGTGCATGATCAACAGCAAATGGCGCTGCGAATTGACCAGTTATTAACCCCCAACCATGGGGCGTTTCATTTAATAAATGTCAAATCGGGGGGTCGCACTTACCATTGCAGGGACGGTGCCGCCGGTCCGGTTGCACGGTTTTAACCGGACCACTTTTTCTCCCTGCTGCCTCGGTCTCGGACCCATTTTATTACATCATTGTATGTTCTTGCACTACATGTTATCGATCTACATGCACATGCATCATGCACCCATGCATGCTGCTAAGCTTGGCGCTGTTGTGAGGCTGTTTCAGCTATTAGACATCCTCCCAGCAACGAATGCCACATCAGAGCGATCATTCCGTGCATTGCGTAGCGTATCTGTGGGGTACAATGTCTCAGACCAGGTTAAACCACCTGATGATACTCCATTATCATCAAGAAATGACGACGGATAGCCTTGATATGAAGTGTATTGCCAATGAATACATAATGAAGAACGAATCAAGAAGAAGCACGTTTGCTACCTTTCCCCTATAGGGGAAAGGTAGCAAACGTGCTTCATATATGATCGTTTTATACACCTGTATATCGTTTTTACACGCTACACTATACCCTCTATAATTGTGGCTGTGGCACACTTAAGCTTTCTCCCTAAAATAACTACGGCGTCGGCGTAGTAGAAGATCCAGGGCATATAGATCACAGCTATGTGCATATACATCGCTATGCATTGCGTGAATTAAGATTTTTTTTTTTACGTTGCGTGCATTTAATTGATGACAGAACAACGCAGGACCATCTAAATAAATTTAAATGTGTCTCTGTGTCGTAATTTTTAAATGAATAGACGGTGAGTTCAGTCAGTGTTAAATAGTAATACTATATTTTTATTGCACTTTTTGCGTAGTTTTGGAGGGTTTTACAACGCAAAACGCGTTGCATGGCTTCTGGGGCTCCGCCCAAGCCCCCGATGGGGGAGCGTACAGCGCTCCCCCATGCCCCCTAGCTGGGCGGGAGGGGTGCCCCCCTCCCGCACCCTCCCCGGGGGCGGCTTCCCCAGCACGTCCACCATTACTAGGAAATACAACCGGACCACTTTTTGACGGCCCTCCATTGATAGGTGCATTAGCTTCTAATCAAACACAGCGCTATCTAATCTTGTTCATACGACCTTTCCTGGGAATACATGCACATGCACTGTACACGCTGCCGTGGTCACAAGTTTCAGATCGACAGCCTCCGGTTAATCCAAAATGGCCGCTGCCTGCAAGCTGGGCAATCGATCCGATGACCGCAAAGGATCCGATAGGTATGATCGCTGCGAGCGATGATTATTCCATTTTGGCGTTCCATACTCGCGGGCGTGATCTTCAGGGGCAGGCTATAGTACTGCATGCTTGGGGCCAGCATGGATTAACACATAGTAGCATATATCTCCCTATGTGGTGCCAAAACCTTATACTACCATCCATGGAACCAGTCCTACTATGTGAGCCTGGTGGTGTGCTGGATGGTCCCAGTGCCTTTGGATGGTGAGTAGGGTGTGGTCTACCTACTATTAGGTAGCACTTGTTCATAGAGTTCACTGTACGTGTGCATGTGTTATGGAGTGGGGTGTGAGGCTCAGGATTGTGAGTACATGGACAAGATGCTGATGGCTTAACTGGGACCAGCAAGCGTGCACTCAGCAAAGATTATAATAAATATATGGAATGTAGAGTATATGAATAATAGTGCATCATACAATTCATACTCCATGCACATTCCTCGCTTCCATCTAGGTCCATCAAGCTGGCTTCTGAATTGCTTCGCCACATTTTGTGAAGGTGCCTGGTATTGGCAACAGCATAGCCTCCTGCATGTAGTAGTGGCTTTCCTCTGTTAGGGATGGTCATGGTGCTTCTTGGGAGCTCTACATGTACCTTATCTCTTTGTTCCCTGGGCCTCAGATTGAGGTGTAATCATATCACCAAGAGGTTGAGGAACTGGCTCTGGTCTGTCTTCAGCAACAGGTTCCATGCATCTTGATGGTGATAGCTAGTGGGCAGTTCATATCCTTCTCTATAATCAACCTCTCATCCACTGGCCTGATTTGATCCACTTGTCGTTTCTGCACATCAAGATTTGTTCAAATCTTGACTGAAACAAATACCAAAGAGTGCCTCAAAAGGATGAGAAATCCATTCAACACATACTTGCCGGTTTGAGCCTGTTAAAGGAATTCTAGGCATTTGACAACAGAGGCAGCTCCAGCGTAACTCATGGTGGGAAGAAAGCTATGCTGTCATCTGATCTTATTGTAGCCATCCGTGTGTGGCATCATTTCAAAGGCCACGAGTTGCTACAGGTGATGGCAAGGGCTGGCTTTGCTTTAGGGAGGGAGGAAAAGTGATAGTTCATGACTACTGGACTGGACACACATGATGGCAGCCTGCTACAATCACACAGAAGATAATCCTGACAGGTTGATTTGGGAAATGGCTCGGCAAGGTCATTTGTGGCTGGGTGGTATACATGTATGTTTAATTTTGTTGGAACTTGTAAACCTCTGAAACATCTCAGGCACAAACTGTGGACCATTGACCATTACAATTCATTGTGGTGTATACAATGTATTTCCTCACAATCCTGACTGATCCTAAGTGAGAAGGGTCTATTTCACACTGATTTTGACAATCAACCATTAACAGCACTCTTTAGTGTTACAGCAACTGCTGCTTCTCACCACTACAGAGTCAGGCACTCTACCTGTCGGCCTACATCTACACCATCAAGTATCGGAACACTTGCCCTTTCCAGATTACCTAGCCAACAACAGGACCAAATACCGAAGAACAGTGAGGATGTAATGGAGGACACAATAACATGGTACAGGAATTACAACTGCTACCCGTGACAGTACTCTCTCTCAAGAACACTGAAGGAACCCGAGCTCTCCAAAGTGATGAATCGCCCAGTCTGAATGGCCCCCCACCTAGCAAAATGTGTACCCAGTTCATTGATGGTCACCTCTGTTGTTCAGCTCATCATCACTGATACTTCCATGTCCACTTGTTGAAAGCATCTATCATGACAAGGAACATTTTCTCCTCAAGCAGCCCAGCAAGATCCGTATAGTGTATACTTTGCCAAGGGCCCTCAAGGATGCACAGCTCAAAGCTTTGAGCGTAATTTGATTCACATTGCTGTGGCTGCTCTGGATGCTGTTTTCGCTTGGTTGTGGTTGCCACAGGATGTACTATCAAATTCCTCATCTTTAGGTGAGAAAGGACCTATATAGTCCATGAATCAGAGCCAGCTCTTGGTGATATGATTATACCTCTGACAGAGGCCCAGGGAACAAAGGGATAAGGTACATGTAGTGCTCCCAAGAAGCACCATGACCATCCCTAACAGAGGAAAGCCACTACTACTACATGCAGGAGGCTATGCAGTTGCCAATACCCGGCACCTTCATAAAATGTGGAAAAGCAATTCGGAAGCCAGCTTGGTATACTGACGGATGGACCTAAATGGAAAGGAGGAATATGCATGCATGGAGTATAAACCAGACTAAACTGTATGATGTGCAATTATTTGTATATACTCTACATTCCATATAATTATTAATTATAATGTTTGCTGAGTGCATGCTAGCTGGTCCCAATTAAGTCATCAGCATCTTTTTCATGTACTTCACAATCCTGAGCCTCACAACACGCTCCACAATACATGTGTAAACTCTATGAACAAGTGCTATGACTAATATAACTGCATGTAATTAAATAGTAAGCAGACCACACCCTCCTCACCATCCAAAAGCACTGGGACCATCCAACACACCACCAGGCTTATACATGTATATAGTTGGTAGCAGGCTGCCATCATGTGTGTCCAGTCCAGTAGTCATGAACTATCACTTTTCCTCCCTCTCTGAAGCAAAGCTTTGCTCAATGGCTGCAGCCCTTGCCATCACCTAGCAACTCGTGGCATTTGAAATAGTGCAGACGACAGCATAGCTTTCTTCCCACCATTAGAGCTGCCTCTGTTGTTGAATGACTAGAATTTCTGTAACTCGATAGAAAACTGCATGGCAAGTCTGTGTTGAAGGGATCTCTCATCCTTTCAGGTGCTTGTTTCAAGATTTGAACAAACCTTGGTGTGCATGCAGAAACGACAAGCGGATCAAATCAGGCCACTGGATGAGAGGTTGATTATGGAGAAGGACATGAACTGCCCACTATCACCATCAAGATCCCCCTCCTCTCGATCTCCAATCCGTACCCGCGTGTTTCGCGTCTCATGCAGGCAGTTATCGCCGCACCATTCATACACAGTTGAATGTTTCCGGGGCCCGTTGAATGTGTAACACTAACATTACTACGCCATTACTAACATAAATCCATTATTTCGTAAATGTACTAGTCGTTACGAAATCCAGTAGGGTTTATATATATATTGCACTCTTCGGGACTCTACATTTATATGTAATGAAAGGTACAAGTATTTTATCTCGAGGTAATTCCACTGAATGACGCAATGAGCTGTAAGCCACCAGAAGTTGTATATAAAAGGTTGGGATCTTCTATCAGATAACAGAAAAAGGTGAAGAAAAAAAAAAGCGCAAAACTGACAGGTGAGTTGTGGGCCTTGTAGCATTTGTGGGGCAGCGTATTAGAATTCCCTTCGACTATTTTGATATACCGCGCTTCAGTATAAGTGCGTGCATTTTTAATACTGCACGGACGCCTGGCATTGCATGTCAATATTCACTCACCGTCACAACATATATACATGTATATTGTATAACCCTTCAATTTAGGGCACGCAGCACTTGCGCAATGTGGAAGGTACATTTATGTGAGTCTGACGCGTACGAACAACATGTTTACATTTAGGAAAACTGCAGCTGTCACTACGTTTTTACACACTACGTATAACGTATATTTTTTTAATCGACGTCAGTATCGCGATAGTATTCGACATGGTGTGCAATACAAAGCTCCCATCCGACCCCGAATTTCTTCTCCGATATGGATAGCGATAATCCAGGGAATAATTTACTTTTTCCATCAGTAGCAATTTACTACGAAAAATCGAAGCTGATTAGCAACTCGGTGAGTTGCATATTCCAGCCGAGATGTGTGATATGATACATCATTTGTACGCATGAAGAAATTTTCAGCAGAGCTATCCCACGCACATGTCCGTGCATTCGGATCGCTTTCAGGCGAACTGACGAATCGAACGACCACTTACCCCCCAACCCCTTCCGCGAAGGCTGCCTACGCTTTATCGTCAGATTTGCTGATAGCTGATTGTCGCGATCGATGTCAAGTGTGTGTGAACGCAGGGGCGAATGCAGGATTTTGGTGAGGGGGGGGGGGGGGGGGGGGGGGGGGGGGTCCGACATGAATAATTGATGGGAGGGGCGCGCGCGAAAATTTTTGTAGTGTGCATCGAGGGGGGGGGAGGGGGGGGGGGGGGGCAAGAAAAACTGTACGGACCCCATCGTCCAATATTGTAGAGTTTAAAGACGGGAGTACGAATCTGCTTTCAAAATAAAAATCGGACTTAAAAGAAAAAAAGATATAATGGTTTTTAAAAAGGGGCGTAGGGGGTGGTACCCCCTGCTAAAATTACATTTTAAGAAAAATTCACGTGTTTTTAAAATCCTTTTTCTTTCGCTTCGAATTTACATGGGAGTTGCATGATTCTATTTCTCTCACCCAAAGGACTTTACTGAGATCCCGGCCACATACTATCGCTAGACACTTGTGAAACAGGCAGCGAATTCGAACGATTTAACATTTAACCCTATCGTGGTAGTTTCCTAATTTGGTTAGCTATGGATTGTGATGGGTGTGGCAAGCGCAACGATATTGTTAATTAACGTACAACGGCAAGGAAACGGAAGACCGCAGAGATGAACCTGCAGAATCGCAGCCACCTGCAGAAAAGAGGCAGCGGCTCCTGTGCACGAGCGCTGCAAATGCCGAGGAAACCCGTTGGGATTGCTTGCAATGAATCCGTTGCCGTTGCTTGCGAGGAATCCGTTCATAGTGTAGCGGAGCAGAACCTAGGTTGCCTAAGGCCTTCGTCCAAAACTGGGCATTTGCAGCACACAAGGTGGATCTAGTAAATGGTGCAGAAAAAAAACCATTCTGCTGGTGGACAGGTGGAGTCCAACTGTCCATTTGCCTATATAGAGCTGTGGGAAAAGGTTCAGTTGCCAATGCAATCCATACACCAACAAACCTGTTCCATGTCGTCAAATATGCCTGAGCACAACAGGGACTGTACGCCACTATGTGTGGGAGCTACCCAGGTCAAAATTGACAGAGGAGGCTGCGAAGTATGCCATCCAAAAAGAGGAGTACCTAGGAGTACTGGGCAAAGAGTATACAGCAAAGGAGCAGGAGAATAGGCTAAAGATAGACCTCACCAGGTTGAAGGATAATGCTGCATCTGTTACCAATCCCTCCCTCGATCAGTTCTTGCAGGCTATAGTTAATGTTGCATGTGATAAGGCATTATGTATTCATTGTAACGTGGTTTCTTCAGTGCTAATTGTGGTTACGCGTGGGTGCGAATAGGGCGTACATGTAGGAGGTAGTGGGTACCCTCGTAGATATTAGACTGGACTAATATCTATGATACCCTTTTAAGAAATCTGACGATGGGTGTTTAAGAAATATTCCTTGCCCCCCCCCCTCGGTGTGCATTCCTATTTTTCCACACATTGTACATACAGGGGGATTGTATGTACGCTACGTGTAACACGTGTAGTACGCTAATTTACATTTATTATATTCATATACAGGTTCGAGGGGGGGGGGGGGGGGGGGCCCGGACCCCCCCCCCCACAGATGTTTGCGGCTGGACAGTAGGTTGGATAATTAAGCGATACCGTAATTTAGTATTAGCCACAAAAAAAATTCTAGCCGCATCTCATTATACGATATCTGTTTTTGCGAGCCTATATCATACTCGTCTTATGACATTCCGAGAAGAGAAAATGCTCATGAAAACACTCTACCACAGCTATAGGTAAGCCATAATTGCCCAAGGACTACATTTATTATGAGTGGTTCTGCGCAGCCCGTTTTCACATCAATGTAACTTTGGCGGGAAAAGACGGGGTGTACTTGAGCGGTCTTTGTGGACGAACCAACCGGTAGAAATCTGTAAGCGAGTAACATAATGATCAGCACACATAGGAGAGTATATACATATCACTCATAAATAGCCGCCTTTTTTTTTAACCTCAGAATAAGGCCGGAGTTTTTATGAATAATTTCAGTATTTAAGAATGGAGATACACGCAAAGAAAGTCGAAGAGCGATGCAGAGTGTGTGGCCGCTTCTTAGTGGAGGATAAAGCCAAAAAGAAGAGGAAAACATATAACTACATACAGTTTGCAAAGGATTTGCACTCCAAATTCCTTATCAACACCTCCCTGGACACGCACCCACCCACCCACCATCCTTTTCTATCCATTGATACTAAAAACATGGGCCCAACAGTATTCCTTTTGAGTGGAAGGCCCACACAGAAGTTGACTGCATAGTGATATTTTTTATATGCTGCATGTACATTTGTATGTGATAGTACTCAGATATGTCATCCTAAACCACCACATGCAGGCTGTCCAGCCCACAATAGTACAGCTCAGATTTACGCGGAATAGCCCCTGCCATGCAGACAGGCATCTCAGCACAAGACCATATACTTGCCAGTACCAACAATCCAGACGTACTGGACCAACTTCAGTGTCCCTTGTGCCTGACAATTGTGCACCACTGAACCATTGGAGCTACTATGTAGGGCACTGGCTGCATCGACATATCATACACTGGTTCATGGCTTCCAACTGCAGTAAGATCAAGTGTCCATGCTGCATCATGGACACTCCTTTGGCTCCTTCACCGCTGAAGCCCACACCACCATTCATTCAGACCTTGCTAGTGGTACATTGCCAGCAAACATGTGGGAAGGAAATACGGGCTGGTGAGTACAGCACTCACAAGTGTGCAGAAGAACCTAGACCTTCAGACGCTGATGTGCAGACAGCATGTCACACAGTCACTGGCTTCCACCAGCTCTCAACCGATCGTCTGAGGGAGAAAGGAGCAGAGTCCATCCATACCAAGTTGACTTCTTGCAACGCACGTACCATTCGGTACATGACCCAGTTAGAAGACTGTCCTTGATTATGAAGGAGCACCTGCTTCCTATAGGTCCACAAAACGTGGCAGCGATCCCTCCCCCTGATACGTATACCGTTAAATTCACGATATTTCAGCAATACGCATCTCTAGCCCAAAAAAAGGCGGCTATAAGCAGATAATGGAATCAGTTAGTACCTTCTGTTATCTCTAAGATTTACTTGAATCAAAACTTTTTACCGGTCGGGAGCGTGGAAAACTTACTTCAAAGTGGAGAGGTACGTCGAGGGTTACCCGCTTTCACGAGCCATAACTTGCCGTAGCGTCAAAACTGTAACACGAGAAACGTAGTATTTGTAGGAATATGATGCTTCTTTTGTTTCGAGGTTTTAAATGACGCTGATATAATTCCTGTTTTTGTACAGGAGGCTCACGTTTCTTGGCTCTGGTTGCCTAGGACGTTGCTAAGGGAATACGTAATCATTTCAATATTTCGGGTTATAAACCTACTGTCCACAAAATATATGGCCGCAAACACCTGTGCCCCCCCCCCTGCGTCCACCCACTGATGCAGCTTACGTTGCGCGTACAGCGCTTGTACAGACGCCTTTTAGATTGGCACGTCTTCTCTTCGCGCAGCACTTACACTGAGCACCTGCCTGCAAACGTCGATATAGTTTTGAAGTTGTTTCGCAACTTATAAAAACTGGATCGCAAAATGCGACGCAATACCGGTTAAATTATTTCCTGCCGATATGAGTTTGATGGCTAGATTCAGGACCATTTGTGTACTAGTATGGACAAGGAAACCGCAACGGATGTGGGCATTGTAGCGTTACCGTTGGGCTCAACTCAGGTTGACTCACGCGGCTAATCTCTCTAAGATATCATAATTCCAATCAATGCCCCTCCTCACCCCGCGCATGCGTAATATACATACTCATACACAATGTCCACTACTACATCCTCCTTTCTTAGTGTGTTCACCATCCAAAACGATCAGAGGGTCTAGACCATCTTCCACTTCGAGTCTGAACACCAGTAGTACATCCTCTTGGTAGCACGTGTTGTTCTGCCTCCAGTTCTCTGTGATCTTCTGTTAGTTCCTCTTCGACAGTCGGAGTAATATTTTCAATCTGAGTTTCTTCTGTGTCATCTTGCTCCTCCTCAATAGCATGATTCTCAGCACATTTCTCCTTCTCTTCTGTACCTGTACTCTTATCATCTGAGATTACGATCTCCCCATTTTTATCATCACTCTCCTTGGGTAGTTGGATCAGGTGTCTTCTATTTCTTCGAAGCTCTCCCTCTGGGGTGTGCACCACATATGACCTTGGGGCAATCACTTTCCCTTCCGCCTGGCGATCCTTTATCCACACCGTGTCTCCCGGGTACAGTTCTGGCAACTCATAGACTCCATGGTGTGAATTGAAATTCCTCTTGTGCTTAGTCTTTGCCTCGTTGTCTTCCTGCTGCACAACTTTGATGACAGGTACCTTAGGGATGTGTTCTTTCCTCACCAAAGGCAGAGTGGTTCTCAGCTTTCTGCTCATCAGAAGTTCTGCTGGACTGAATCCACACTGAAGTGGTGTTGATCTATAAGCAAGCAATGCCATGCTCGGATCGGAAGCTTTGTTTAACAATGCTTTGATGGTTTTGACTGCACGCTCTGCCTCCCCATTGCTTTGAGGGTACAGAGGGCTGCTCGTGATATGATGAAAACCATATTCATGACTAAATAGCTGGAAGAGTTTTGAACTGAACTGGGGACCATTGTCAGAAATTACCTCTTCTGGTATTCCATGTCGGGCAAAAACAGACTTGGTATGTAATATGACTTTGTCAGCTGTCATACATCTTTGCCTAGCAACCTCGATAAATCTTGAAAATGAGAAGATAGTTGGATTTTTTCCACTCGAATATGTCCATTGCCACTTTCTGCCATGGAAGATCTGGAAGGGGTGTTGTTATGAGTGGCTCTGCTCTTTGAGACTGTGTTTTGCAGCATACATGACATCTGTTGACTAGCTCTTCCAATTCTTTAGAGATCCCAGGCCACCACACGGACTGACGAGCCCTCTCTCGGCATTTTGTGATGCCTTGATGTCCAGCATGAATTTTGTTCAAAATATCCTTTCTCAGTGATGATGGAATTACTATCCTACTGCCACGCATCAGAAGATTATTCTCAATTGTCAGTTCCCCTGCAATGGAAAGGTAAGGACGCAGTATATGTGAGATCACTTTTTCCTTTGGCCAACCCTGGTAACAGTAGACTGCAATTTGTCTGCAAACCTCATCTTTCTCTTGATGTTGTTGTATTTGATTTATACGTCTTTCTGTAGCTGGTAGGGCTTTGACCACCATATTAGCATATACATCAGCCTCATCCTGTAGAACCTTACCACCTTCCAGAGGTTCAGACGATGGGGCTCTGGACAATGCATCTGCTGTAGTTAAGTTTTTCCCAGGTACATGGGAAATAGAAAACTGAAATCGCATGAGTCTTAAGCGAAAGCGTTGCACGCGCAGAGGGAGTTCATCCAAATTTTTTGTGCTGAAAAGAGGTACCAAAGGTTTATGGTCTGTCTCAATATGAAACCTTAAACCCAGCAGATAATCTGAAAAACGCTCGCATGCCCAGGTGAGAGCAAGAGCCTCTTTCTTGATCTGGGCATATCGCTGTTCTGTTGGTGTCATTGCCCGAGAAATGTAAGCCACAGGCCGGAACTCTCCGTTATGTTGTTTCTGTGTCAGGACTGCTCCTAAACCATAAGAAGAAGCATCAGCTGAAACCACTGTTGCCAGTTTGGGATCATAAAGTGCTAAAATTGGCTTTGTACTAAGGGCCTTCTTCACATTCTCAAAGGCTTTGAGTTGTGGTTCTCCCCATACCCACTGGTTTTTACTGCATAGAAGTTCTCGAAGTGCTTGAGTCATCTCTGCCATCGAGGGTGAAAACTTGCTCAGTTGATTAGCCATTCCTAAGAAACGTCTGATATCACCAGTATTTATTGGCTCTGGGACATGGAGAATAGCCTTGAATTTATCTGGATCAGGCTGGATTCCTTGAGAGTTGATCAACTGCCCTAGGAATTTGATTTTATTTGTTGAAAAGTCACACTTTTCCTTGTTCAAGGTTAAGCCTGCATTCTGTAGCCTCTGAAGTACTGAGTGCAACCGTTGGTCATGTTCTGCTTGTGTCTTGCCATGTATGAGGACATCGTCCATTAGACACACCACACCATCTAGGCCATTGAGAATAGTCGACATCTGTCTTTGGAAATGCTCAGGGGCTGAGGTTATTCCAAAAGGGAACCTGTTGAAATGAAACCTTCCAAATGGTGCAATAAATGTGGTCAGCCTTGCAGACTCAGGTGAGAGAGGGATCTGCCAGAATCCAGAATTGGCATCTAGCTTTGAGAATCGCTGTGCCCCTGTAGTTGAGCAAGGATATGCTCTACTGCCGGAAGTGGGTGTCGTTCTCTGCGCACACTCTCATTTAACTTGGTAAGGTCAACACATATTCGAACAGTTCCATTTGCCTTAGGTGCAATAACCATTGCATGGTGCACACCATTCTGTGGGCTCCTCTATTCTTGAGATCACCTTTAAGTGCTCCATCCTTTCCAACTCTGTTTTGACCTGAGGTAGGAGTGGAATTGCTACTCTTCTTGGAGTAGTAACTGCAAATGGTTTTGCTCCTTCTTCCAGGCATATTGTGTAGTCCCCTTCAAGCTTTCCCAGTCCCTCAAAAAGGTTTGGGTACTGCTGCACAATTTGTTCTGTGTTAGAGTTCAGCACTGTATTCACCCGTTTCAGAAGTCCAAGGGATTCTATTGCTGGCCACCCTAACAACGGAAGATGTGCTCCAGGAACTACATACACCTCGTCCCTAACTTCTGTATCTCCATGTCTCAACTTCCCACTAAACCGGCCTTGCACAGGTAGACGTTCTGAGTTGGGTCCATGCAGTTGCAGGCTGTAATGGACCAACACATTTGTGCATCTTCTCAAACAGGGTTGATGATATCACTGTTACATCTGCTCCTGTATCTAGCTTGAAGTGTACTGGTTTATCATTGAGCAGGAGTGTTTGTCTCCAGGGATCACCTTTCCTCTGCTGCTTGTCAGTGAGAGTTCCCAAAAATATTCCTTTGATGTTGCTGTGCGTCTTTGAGGAACGACACACATTTCTAAGATGTCCCTGCTTGCCACACCCATAGCATGTTGCATTCTTGGCTGGACATTGTTCTCGAATATGTGCATGTGGGTTGCCGCACCACAAACAGGACTTGGAGTCAATACTTTTGTGACCACGACCAATCTGGCCCACTTGTTCTTTTCCACTTTCTGGTCTCTCTTGTGATTTATGCTGATGACAAACTACAGCTACTTGTTCGGCAACTTGTGCCTGAGAATAATCCCAAAGAATTGACTGATGCTGTTTGGTAGCTTCACTGTTACGAACTGCTTCTCTAGGGTGAGGTCTGCATCCAACTGTAGCTTTTCTGAGAGTGCAGTATTGAGTATGCCCACAACAATCCTATCCCTTATCAACTCATCCCGTAGCGATGTGTAATTACAGTGTTCTGATAAGCGGTAGAGATCAGTCATAAATGCGTCCATTGGCTCACCCTCGTCTTGTTTCTCATACAACATTTATTTGCAATCCGAGTTTCGCCTTTTTGGTGCGTGGGCGTACAGTTATCCTAGCTTTTTGACCCTTTTCTAGCACTTAACGCGTGTTTTATTGGTAAGAAGTGTTCGTATAGGTTAGTTGTCAATCTGTAAACAACCCTACTCATTGTTTGGGCAGGTTGAACGTTGATTATAGTTCATAGACGGCTTGATGGCTTTGTGCGACTGTATCGTGAGTATGGTAAGTCGTATAGGAACTGTCTAAGCAGTTTCAGATACTTCACTACGAACGCTATGAGGTTGACTAACCTACATGTATCTGTAGCGTGTAGTTTTTAGCGTGTATGGTGTTAGCTGCTATATAAGGCCCACTCTTTGTGCGACTGTAACACGTTTTCATATGCACGCCTGTAAGATTAAAAGACTGAAAAGTGTAGTGCACACATTGTGGTGTATGGTGAAGTGTATCTTTTAGCTTGTCGTACTATTTATGAGCTTGTGTTAAATTTTTTGGGTAACATGTTATAATTGACTTATATACACAGAAAGGCTTTGTGCGACTGTATCGTGAGTACGGTAAGTCGCATAGGAACCATCTAAGCAGTTTCTGATACTTCCTAACGAAAGCTATTAGGTTGCCAATGTACATCTGTCATATGTCTGTAGTGTGCAGCTCGTAGAGTGTAGGGTGTTTGGTGCTATCAGTGTAATGCCCACTGTAGTGTTGTTTCAACTTTGTGGGACTGTAACACGTTTTTATATGCACGCCTGTGAATTAGAAGACTGAAAAGTGGGTCGTGGTGTATGGGGATGTGCGTACTATGAGCTTGTATTTAAAAAAAAAATTCGTAACAGAAGGTACACAGCTAGCCATAAAACCCAACTAACGACCACTTCCGGCGAAACTCGGATTGCATGTGGCTAATGACATTCATTGCTGGGTTTCCAATCCATGTATCAAATATCTATGGTTGAACTTCGCTCGTTCAAAAATCACGTTTCTCCGTTTGATGAAGTGAGAATCGAACTTTCCCTTTACAACCTCATACTTCTTGGAGTCAGTCTCAGACAGTTGAAAAGAGTACAAAATGTCGTCCGCTTCACTTCCCATGGTGTAGATAAGCGTATTTACCTGGCTCACCCCATCTTTCTTGTGTAGGTTGGAGGCTAGACAGAACCGTTCGAAGCGCTTGATCCATTTTGGCCACTCCTCAGGATGGCTGAATGTAAAGGGTTCGGGTGGCGACACTTGATAAGTTGCCATTTTCAAATCAATAACTTAAAACCGCTGCCACCATGTCGTTACCGTTGGGTTCAACTCAGGTTGACTCACGCGGCTAATCTCTCTAAGATATAATAATTCCAATCAATGCCCCACTTCACCCCGCGCATGCGTAATATACATACTCATACACAATGTCCACTACTACAGGCATTACAATGCACGAAGCCATGCACGTTGATGAGCAATATGTGTGTGAGGAGGAAGGAACAGGAGAAGCGGTGATGGTGATGGAAGTAGCAGCAGAGGAGGAAATGGTGATGGACGAAGCTGCAAAGGGGGAAGGCAGCCATTTTATGCCTCCTTTTAGAACAACAACTGGTGTCACAGAGGATATGAGCAGCTTTGAGTTTGTATAGACTTCTTCATAGATCGAACTGTTTCCTAAAGAGCTACATGTACTTTCCTACATTAATTGTAAGGGAGACAAACAGATATGGGCAGCAGTATATCGTTAGTATTCACGGCCTCAAGGGGAAACCTATTGTAGAAGAGGATATGAAAAAAGTTCCTGGCCCTTGTGATATCCATGGGTATAGTGAACATGCCAAACATGCAACAATACTGGAGCACCACATGGCCACCAACTATGAGCCATGACAGGTTTCTGCTATTGCTGAAATTCTTGCATTTAGCTGACAATACAAAGATGGCAGTGAAGGGTGAACATGCATGTACCTTTCACGTTGCTAAATATACATGTATAGGACTATATACAATTTTTTTGTATCATCATTGATCCCTTGTTCCCTTCCTTTTTACACCACCATTGCCTCCAAATCATATATACCACCAACTTTCTCAGAGAGAATGTTTTTTCATATATTATTAGCTGGCCCACATTGCTCGTGGCATCCCAAGCCATATTAGCCCTTGAGGCCTTTGATCACAACATCCGATCACCCTTTTCCAAGTGCATGGTAGTCGACACCTCCAATCAGGCCTGGAAACAGGCAGAGCTCAGCTTAGGCAGGGGTGGCCTGGGCATGCTCTCCCTGAGTCGACATTCCCCAGCAGCATACATTGCCTCTCTGAGCTCCTCTGGTGCTGGTCCATTGTCCCAGGAATATCCTCATCCGAGGCGGTCAGCATGGAGGAGGTGCAGGTGTTGACATCCCGTATCCATCAAAAGGTGCTGTCCAATAAGATTGATAACTATCTGTTCAATATACTGAGCAAAGAAAACACAATCAAAGTGATACCAAATGCAAGGTTATGGTGCTTGTGGGACAGAAGCAATGGAGTCATTTTCACTTCTGGCCTCTCGCTTTGCAACTAGCTCCAACAAGGCTAAGGCTGAGGTCCTAGCTGGCTTATATGGCAGGCTGAACCTCAACTAAGTTAATTAGAGCCAACGCCACAGCCATCCTCTCCAGATGCTTTGTCCCTGACTATTAGCAATAGTAGGGTGCATTTATTTATTTATCTTACTGCTGTATTATTAAGAATATCCCAGTAGTTATCTTATCTGCCGCAGATAGAGCACGCCTTCTCTCTATCTCCTCCCCTCATGCTGAATTCTTTTGGGTGTCAGTCATTCCCTCCTCAGGGCTAGGCCTTCATCTTCAGCCTTCAGAGCTCCAGGTGGCCATCAAGTGGTGGCTGGGCCTAGACACCTCATGTGACTCAATTTGTCCCCTGATTCCTGATAGAGTACTTGATCCCCTTGGCTATCATGCACTCACTTGCAAGCGTGGTGGAGATGTGGTAACCCGGCACAATAAACTACGTGACACCCTTGCTGAGATAAGGTGAAGGCAGGAAGTAACCTCACCAAAGACCATAGCCACACTCGCCCTGCAGACATCCTAGCACCCAACTAGTCTTTGGGTAAGCCAGCAGCCTTCGACTTGTCTGTGACGTCACCGCTTAACTCTAATGTTTTACTTGATATGGGACTAGCAGCAGGTCAGGCTGCCAGAGCTACTGAGCAGTGAAAAAAACAAGATCAAAATGATACCAAATGCAAGGTGCTAGGGTGGGTTTGCGTCCCCATGGTGGTTTAGGTATATGGTGCTTGGGGGACAGAAGCAATGGAATCATTTTCACTACTGGCCTCTCGCCTTGCAACAAGCTCCAACAGGGCTAAGCTAGCTGCCTTATATGGCGGGCTGACCTCAGAGCCAACGCCACAGCCATCCTCTCCAGATGCTTTGTCCCTGACTATTAGCTATTAGCAATAGTAGGGTGCATTTATTTATTTATCTTACTGCTGTATTATTAAGAATATCCCTATAGTTATCTTATTATTATTACCGTGTACTAAGCCCCCGCCCCCTCCGCCCACACAAAAAATGGCTCGTGATCAGTAGCGGATCCAGGAAGGGGGGGTACAATGGGCCCGTGCCCCCCCTCCCCCCCCCCCCCCCCCCCCCCCAGGGTTCCGCCCCAACGTATACACGTACATGTACGACTATGTGTATGCGAACATATGCAAACGCAGCGCAAAGATATAGCTACGGCAGAAATGACTTATACGTACGACATGGGTCAGGGCCAAGTAGGAAATGATTGCATCCAGGTTTTATCGCGTGACGTAATAGCAATCGGCTCTACAATAATAAATAGCCGTTTAGCGCATGTTATTCAATCTTCCCTCTAGAAGGCATATCGAAATTTACCAAAAACCGAGCATAAGCCCATATATTTCCGTGGAGAAAAACAAAGCAATTAACGCCCACGCGTCACGTGACCATGTGAAAAAGGTAGTATTTCAGTATTTTCTGAACGAATAAACGGTGAGTTCAGTACATCCATGTGCTATCCGGTGGCGTTGTGGCACACCCGCCGCTGGGGGGGGGCAGA